>JANHGB010065328.1:56430-82560 GCA_026283785.1 Coracopsis vasa | reverse complement strand
GGGATGGGGCAGCCACAGCTTCTCTGGGCACCCTGTGCCAGTGCCTCAGCACCCTCACAGGGAAGAGCTTCTTCCTAATGTCCTCCTCAATCTTCCCTCTGCCAGGTTAAAGCCATTCCTCCTTGTGTCCCTACAGGCCCTTGTCCAAAGCCCCTCTCCAGGTTTCTTGTGACCCCTTTAGGCACTGGAGATGCTCTAAGGTCTCCCTGGAGCCTTCTCTTCTCCAGGCTGAGCAAGCCCAATTCTCTCAGCCTGGCTCCAAAGCAGAGCTGCTCCAGCCCTAGCTCAATATGCAACAACTTCTTGGATGTGCTGCTGAAACACTGCAGAGACTTCAGACACACATCTCCATGCTAGAGGCTAACTTCTTGGTCCCATGGCAGCAGAATTAATGGATATTCCCAGCATTATCCTGAGCACAGGCTCACGCAGCAAATGCTGTCAGCTCCTTCTATTCACGTCCTGGAAGCCAAATGCTATTTTCCCATTAGAACCCTTTCCCCATATTCCCCCATGGAACCATTTCAATGCAGTGAAGTGAGGAGGGACTTAGCTACCCGTGGCCAGTGTTAGGGCTGCAGGTCTGTAAGCGGTGGAGTCAATGACAGGAGCTGCAGTGCCTCATTGCTTCCTGCTTCACCCCAGCTCCACGGCTCCAGCTCTCTGTCAGGAAGACGCATCTGACTTTCAGCATAGCAAGCGTTTCTCTTCAAGCAGCTTGGTGTGTGGGCTGCTGCCTGCTCTCTAAAAGCTTCAGAGATATTTGTAGCTGCTCTGCTTGTTCTGATTTTGCTGGAACAAAAATAATTACTCAAAGAACAAGAAAAAATGTATGTATGTAATGCAGACATATGTACGTGTGGATCCAGGAAAGAGAAAAAGAGATTGAAGGGCACCACAGGACTGTACTTGCACTTAAAGGAATATCATAGAATCATAGAATAGTTAGGGTTGGAAAGGATCTTAAGATCATCTAGTTCCAAACCCCCTGCCATAAGGAAGGGACACCTCACACTAAATCATAAGGGAGACAGCTTTGTTCTTGCTGCACAGTGAAGGTCCTGAGTTAGGAAAGTACCATGAGAGATGCTTTGCAGCTCTTGGAAACTACACAAGGCTCACAGCTCTGCCCTGGAATGTCAGTACACTCTCTTATGTATTCTGGCATGCAATGGTAAAGAAGTGTCTTGGCAGTTTGTAGAGCAGTATATGGTTGGAGGGCTGCTCAGATGCAGCTAATGCATATTGCTGATATAATAGTGAATAATTCTTCTACCTGGTCTTCAAATCTCTGGGATTAATTTCACATATGCAGAGAAATGTGCACAGAGAACTTGTGACTTTTACTTACCTGGGTGTAATGACTGATAAGGCAGATGTGCACATTTCCCTGCTTGCCCTGGTGCTGTGACTGAAGCTATTTTAAACCATTCCAACCTCAAATCAAAGAAATGCTTCAAATTGAATCTCTGAACACTCTGAGCTGGGTTTAAGGGTGAAATTTGCCTAATGTAAATCCTCAAAACCAAGCTCAGGTGGGACTGAAATGAAGTTTCAGCTTTTGCAATGGGTCATATCACAGGAGTTAAATTCTCCCCTGCTTGGCCAGACCTACCCATCACTTTGCCTCTGAGAGATCCGCAGCAAAAATGATTGCACGCACATGTCTACAGCATCTCTCTCCCTGTTATTCCTCCCACTTTGAAGCACAGCAAAGAGCTGGGGGTAGCACAGCCAGTCTGTTGTAATTGAATTTCCCTGCCTCGTGTGTTATATTTTATCAGGCTGGGCTCTTTTGGCTTGCAGTGATGACTTGGAGGCATTTGCATTGCACGGGGCTGCCGGGGAGAGTGGTTGAAAAATGGTGTGAAAATGCTGATAAATAGTTCCAAATGAAAGCAATTTTAGCAAGAGAGCCCGTAGGCGGCCTCAGTCTCTTTTTGGGGACTATAACACTCCAACGTGAGAGCTTCCAGCGGCAACAGGCACACAGAGACTAGAGCTGTGACACAGAGCACCTAAGGCTGCAACAGCCAAAGATTGGCTTTTCTTTGCCTTGCTATTACCTGAGTCCAGCTGGATCAACTTATTGGCCAGATAAAAGTCCCAAAGCTCCCTTTCATACCCATTCATTGCTTTCTTTTCCCCTATAAATAAGAAATAGGTGAAGGACATTAGAGCTAACAGCCCTGAAGGACACAGCTTTTGCTCTTTAGGCTCATCTAGCAGTTGTACTAAAGGTAAGACAAGTGGCAGCTCCTTAGAGGTGTTCTTGAATGTTAGTTCCTGAGGTAAAGTTCATGAGGTCCAGATCAGCTCTAGGTATGTTCAGACCTTGATCTACTTAACTATAAATTCTCATGCTGTTCTGAGGCCAGAGCAAGGAGCTTGTATGTGTTGCAGGTAAAGCATCTCCTTCTCAGCTGGTCACCAGCGGATGGGAACAAAGCTTCTTTCCAGGTTTTTATTTATTTGATATAGATATACTTTATATATATATATTAAGATTGAGAGCAGTTTTAAAGCTATTTTGGGATGTATTTAATACAAGAATAAAGGGCTGGGAGTGTCCCAGGCTTTTGCTAATGGAAGTGAGAGATGGGAACATGAAGCTTAAAGTACTTCTTTTTATTTTTGTCTACCTCTATATATACATGGAAATAGCTCACTCCAGCCCCTTGTACTTAAGGATCCATTTGTGCTGCTGCCTCAGCTCTTCCTGTGGAAGGCACTCAGTTGAAAGAGTGATTTAACACAAATAAGAGGAGACAGACCAGTACTTAGCACGACAGGCTCCTCAGAAAGTTTAGACAGGAAGAAGCTGTTTCTTTTCTCTCTGTCGTTTCCCCTTTGCAGCCTGCAGATGAGAATTTCATAGTAGAATAATTCAAGGAGAAGGAATCCCTAGGTAATTTAGTTCTAGTTATCTGACAGTCCTTAAAGTACCTAGTCTTCATGGAACAGCTATGTATATACTAGCAGCTGCTCTGTATTAGTACATACAATAGAAAGGGGATTGTGCAGAACGAGTGACAATGCATATTCTAAATATCCAGTGCAAGTGTTCAACAGAGGAACCCAGAAAACACAGAAATGAGTGTGGCTGAATAGCGATGTTGCTGCTCCATTCAATACTAAAATACTAGACCCCAAATGAGTGAATTAGATGGGAGGTACTGGGGGGTGAAGTAAAATGGCTTACCTGGGCAGTGAGCTGACTGACTACTGACCAGTGAGACTTTAAAACATATTCATAATGCCTGAATTAAAATCTAGTGTCAATCTCAGCTTTTTCCCAACTGATAACCACAGTTACATCTAGTTTTTCAGATGTGCCTTTCAGTTTAATACCAAGAGGCAAGAAATGTCTTTCTGTACTAAAGTGAAAGTCATCTTTGTGCAGAACACTAGGGGAAAAAGCCATTCTTTGCTTTACATGCTACAAATGTATTTTGGGTAAACTTATATAATTCATGACAAAAGTATTTCTGCTTCCTTCCCTTTGTAAGAGTGAATCTGACCTCAATATTCAAACCCAGGTTTTTCAGACAAACTTGACTTGTGTTACAGTGTCCATCCTTTGGGTATACAGGAGAAATCACTCCAGCCTAACTCAATACCCTGGGCAGAACCTGGACTTCTAAGTAGAGTTGAGTAACTTTTGTTTTCTCTCTGTCTGGAAGTTCTGAGGAATAAGATCATTCTCTATTTAGAAATAACTCTATTAATTTGTGTTAAAATGTAACTGGCTACATTAACACAAGGGAGATGGCTGGAGATTCTAGGATAAAAGAATCTATTGTGTAATTCTCTAGATTAAAACCATCAGACAATGAGGTATATTCAGAAAGTCAAAAGGATAAATGTCCTATGACAATAAAAAATCAAAGGTTTCTGGATACTCACTTGGGTTATAAGTAGACCTATAAAAAAGGGGCTGATCAGCAATGAGAACAACATCTCAGAGGAGCTGTGGGGATAAAGTGAGAATTGCCAAATGTCAAGGTTTTAATTTCCTCACAAAGGAAGCTCTTTGCAGAGGAAATGAAAACAAACAGTAGAAATTCCTTACCCATAGAAATAAGGAGAATATAACGAGAGAAGAAATACTGATACCAAGCAGGAAGAATGGGAGCAAGTTTAAAAGTAATCTGCATTCATCCTCACAACAAAATGAATACATTTCCTTCCATTTCAGCAAGGATATTGATAATGACCATGGCATAAAGGCAGGACGTGAATAAGACAGAATGTACGGACATTTAAATTACTACAGCCTAGGTAGAAGTAAAATTCAAACTGCTTGATAAGATGATAATGAGAGGAACAAATTGCTTTTATTTCTGATATCTGAAAGAGCCGTTTTACAGTCTGTTGGTTCAGTAGCAGGTTGGTATTATATGATAGAAGAATAGTAAGCACATGTATCTTTGAAATATTTAAGCAAGGCTCTTGTAAGTCTATGTGTGTGACCTCTGTAGTATGCAAAACCAGCTTTACATGGCAGAAAAATTGCAATAGTGTAAGATGGTTCGCAGCATTTTAGCTGGCAGAAAGACCATGAAAGAATATTGTTGTATCTTGCTTTAAGAAGTTAACTAATTTCTATCAATTTGATGTGATTTGGTGCCAAATAAGCTAGGGCCATTTGATACATGCAATATGAGAAATACTCATTAACACAGGAGTAGGTGAAATGAAGTTAAATCCAATGAGAAGTGTTACAGAAAGGGATAACTTCTCCAAGAAGGCAGTATTTCAGTGGGGGTGGTTAGCAGGATCAGTACTCTCTGATCCAACATCATATATTCATTAATACTGGAAATTAGCACAAAATACCAGTGATGAATGATGTTAGAAAAAGCTAGTATAAACTGAGGGAATTTGCTTGTGCTGCAGTGCTGATGAGCATTGGACAAGTGAACTGAGAAATCTGTGTAGGAAAAACAATGTTTGTGAGGCTGAGAAATACATGGGTATGTTAGACAAGCTTCGAAGAGTCTGCTGAGGTATCAGTATGTGATGGAACTGTGGGAAAAGCAGCTTCTAAGATGCCTCAGGCAACATGTCTCTAATAAAGCAAGAGAAATGAAAATATTTTTGTATGAGAGCCTGGTACACATTCATGTGTAGTGCTATGTGCAGCTCGAGACATCTGTGTCTGATACAGACTAATTCAGATAAGAGCAGCTTCAGAAAAGGACTGATGGGATAATCAAGTGGATGGAGAGTCAAAGACTTGAGTTTTTAAGCCAAGTAAACAATTGCTGTTGTTAAACACAGTGTTGAGGGGTATGTGGAGAAGATGAACAGAAGGATTCAACATCCAGAGGAGGAGAGGATTTGTTGAGCTCAATGGTAACACCGACAGAAGAAGAAGCAGAAGTCAACTAGCCATGATTAAATTCAAGTTGAAGAATATAAGCAAGCTTCTCAAAGTCAGAAGGAAGAGCTCTTCTGCAAAGCCTTTCAAGTAGAGAAAAAACCTGAGATTCATCCCACCTAGCTGTAGACATTAAGTGAAGGTACTTACCCTAGGGATTTAGTCATACTAGACTCCCCTATAATTAAAGAGCCTCCTCCAGAGTGTGATTCAGTTCTGAGGTGCATTGAATCAGCTTGGAGATGTCTCTCCTTACACTCACCTGAGATCTAGGGTAACTAGTATCTACTGCTGGTTCCTCAGTCTGCTCCTTATAGTATGGTGGGTGAATCTACAAATGGAAAGGCCCAATAAATTATTAGTTGAAGAATGATTATTTTAAGAATATTATAAGAAATGGCTACCTGCAAGAGGAAAGGCATAGATTTGAAGACTTAATTCTGGTTTAGATCAAGCTGATACTTCCAAGTTCCTACATACCATATCACTTTAGCCACCCTTACAGGAAGCTTTTTCTGGCAATTAAAAGGCCCAAAACTATTTCAAAATGAGGGTTAGGCTGCCAAGGGTTTTTTGTTTTATCTTTTTAACTGTGAGCAGCCTCTGGATTGTGCACTGAATTATAGCACAGTCTCAAGTGTAACTGGAAATCATGGGAAGTTCAATTATGCGAAGAAAGATGAGGTGTTGATAGTGCCTGTGGGCAGTAGGGTTTGTCTCTGTTGGAGAAGGGGCAGAATTGTTGGCTTCCAGTGCCTTGAAATTGAGTCTAGATTTATTACAACAAATCTTCTTAATTTTGTGTGGCTGTTTATAGCAGGGATGAAGCTGTACTAACCTTTTGGCAATAAGTGATCTCTATTTTACAGTGTAGAGTGGCCTCTTCTATGAGATGTAATAGTGTGACTCTTAGTGTGTCTCCTGATGTAAAGCAGTTGTTACATCCTGATTGTACAGAAATTACTTTTCATTCTCCCTCGCTTAAGAAGATCAAACCTCTGTGACTATGTTTTACAAAGTGCAACATTTAAATGCCCCTTTCCAAGCCTCTCCCTGATCTCTTTCTCCATTCTGTAAAGTGCCACTAATTTGAAAGCATTTTAAAGTGTGCAAGAAAGAAAGAAGTGGAGGCTTGAAGGTGATGAGGCCTCCAGTGAGGGTGAGGAGGAGGAAAAGGAAACTCAGTAATGCTGCCCTTCCAAGGATTCTGCCATTAACTAATGCATTATTTTTCTAAGCTCATTAAATAACCCTTAGAACTGTGAAAAGGTCAAGAGAGGGGAAGGAGCTGAAGCTGCCTGCGGATTTTGGTCGTACAGCAATTTCCTAAGCAAGCAGATTGGAGGGAGGGTGGCAGGGGGGGTGGATGAAGAAGCAAGGAAAGAGGGAAGTAGAAAAGAAGTGTTGTTTTTTCTGTTGATCCTTTTACTTACATAAATATGACCCCTTTGAGTTTTCCCTACACCAGTCATCTGTCCAAATCCCTTTGTAACTCCTTACCCGTAGTAGCTGCTCTCTGGTGAAGCCACCTGCTGTTGTTTACAGCAAACAAATTGTAGTTGGCTACAGATCAGCTCAGACATGGGGTTGATGTCTTGGCAGGGGTAGCGTCGTGCCTTTGCCTAGCACTAAATGTCCCCCATGGGTTGAGGCAAGAATTAGAAGTCTTTTGTTCTGGTTGCGGTAGAAAGCCCAAACCCTCATTAGAAACACCACATGCATAAAGGGCTGAGGTATGAAGACCATTTGTTACTTTTTAATGGGTTAGTATTTTAAGCCACATTGCAGGACACAAAGGTTTGTCTTTTCAAGTCATAAACCTTCCAAAGAGATAGCGAGGAAGAAGCACAGAGGCACAAGGTCTTCAAACCCACCGATGCTATGGGTACTTGGGATGTAAGAAATATATTTACCTGTTTCCAGGTCTCTCCCTTAGCTACTGCAGTCAAATTCCATCGAATAAAGAAAATATTTCCTTTTTATTGGTAGTTGTTTCTTAGCTTGTGAAAGGTAAAAAGCAAAGCAAAAAAGAAGATAAATAAGACAAGCTTTTAAATAGAAATAATAATAAAACCAAGAGTAATGTTTTCTGACCAAATAAGAATAATGAAGTTCACCCCTTTGCAGAGAAACAGGCGGCATCTTAGGTATTCTTTACAATGTTAATATGAGACCAAGGTGAAATGTGAACCTCTTAGGTGGAGTAGTCAAGTGTAGGTCTATGATAAATCAGCGAGCAAAGAGCATTATATGGGCATACTACACAAGGAAACTCCCCAGCAAAGCCCATATCCCTTCACTTTATTGTGCAGTCCAGTGCAGCTGTGTCTCACCAAGGAAAGCACTGCTCCAAACACAGAACATGCCACAGGATTTAATGCAACATTGCCCATCTTCTTCGAAAAGAAGTTACTCAAATTCTGCACAAATGACAATCCCAGTAGTTGGATTCTACATAACTAAGCAGTGTTGTGACATTTCAAGGCTTCGGGTTTTTTCCAGAGCTGATGAATATAAAGCACTAATTTCTGCCCTTTGCCTTTAGAAAGCTGGGAGCGCCTGTATTTGTTTATCTCAATGCAGAAATGGTGTGAAAAGCTTTCTTTGTTAGGGTCAGAAACAGAGCAAGATTGTTTTCCAAGTTCAAGGCTATTCCTGTCTAGGACTGGCTTTCAGTAACTGGTGGTTCAGTGCATTAAGGTGAATTCACAATACTGCTGATGGGGTCTCAACAGTCTGAGAACTATCAGTTCTAGTATCTCAATGTCACAGCTCTCTATTTTAGCTTTCTTTAAGCTTGTTAATCTTGTTACTTAGCTGCCAAATACTACATCATTTTACTAATTGGACTCTGAAAACACAAATCCCACCAGCAATTTCTTACAGCTCCCCTTTTGCATTTGGTAATTCAGGTGTAAGGTTTATTCTGACGCTTTCTGTGTCTAGTCAAGGCTTGGGCTTTGCTGCATCTCAGTTCTGAACTGGGGAAACAGAAGCAGAGAAGCCAGGTCTTTGGTGCCCTATGGCCAGGTCCTGGCCCAGATGGCTGTAGGGCCAAGACCCTAAAGTGCTAGCCTGTTGAGCAACATGCACAGCAAGGGAAGATGGAGACAACAGCGAAGATGTAGCACTTGACCCTAAGAGAGGATGTAGTCTATCCATAGGAATCCCAGAAAGTAGCTAACCTGGATTGATACAGTACAGATTTACACAGCAGCTCACCAGCTCTGTGGATCATGTCCAGGATTATAAGAACACAGAGCAGAAAAAGGATGCTCCTTTCTTACAGATTGAGATTAAGGTCACTGGGATTCAGGTGTCCATAGTAGACACAGTTGAAAATCCCAGTTTGCACTCTTTGTTTCTCAGTTCACAAAGAGCAAGAGAGTGATGTCTCAATATTAGGGCATGTATTCCCCCCACCTACAAGTGTGTGAGGACTCACATAGCCAAGCAGCACATCTGTAAAGCCAGGGAAGTATTTGGCGTTCATTTCCCTTGGGATTAGCACTTCAGCAAAGTAGTGTGTTGAGCCAGAGTAGCACATCTTTATTTACAGAGCAGATTTTGCATGTTCAGTTGTGAGCAAGTACAAGGCAGAGATGAGCGCTACTGGAATTGGAACAGTTTCTTTGTCAGAGCTATGGCTCCTCCATTTAATACCACAAATCTGCTGAAATCAGAGTGGCTTCACCCATCAGCTCAGCTGAGACGGGAGGGAGGAATCTCTTACTTTCCAGCTCTCTGAGTTCTCAGGCATTGCATCAAAGTGGCATGGAGCCTCCTGGGAAAGGGATTTGCTATAACTCATGTCAGTCCCAGTCACATTATGTTTATGGATATGATAGACTGAACACTGAAATTACCATTTGCACAAATGATCACACAATTCCTTCAGGCCTACTGTGTCCCTTTAATAGCCCAATCTTTCAATAATGAAGTGGAGATCAGTCAGGACTCTCTGGAAATCCCATCTTTTTTCTTTCATTTCTCTCTTTTTTGCCTATTCTCCTCCTTTTTTGGGGGCCTTTTTATTGCACACATTATTTTCATCCTTTCTCTGAGCCAGATCCATTTACCAAGCGGTTTTAAGGGAGATCAGAAATGAGATTCTCAATATTCTGTTAATACCCCAGAAGTAGCAACCTGGCAGACAATTCATTGCTGCTTGGGGCAATGAGTCAGGCAGAACTCGGGAGTTAGGGAACTGCACACAGGGAAGAGGGATGCTACTCATGAGGCCTCAGAAACAAATACAGGGAAAAATACCTTAGAGCACAGGCTTTACTTCCTTTACTTACTGCACACCCTGCTCCATCTCCTTTTACTTTCTACTCAGTTCCATGATACTTTCTGAGGTCAATATACAGAGACAAACTTGTCTGATAGTGCTAAACCCAAGATATCTATTAATTGTATTGGCCGAATGAAGACCTGAACTAAGTTCTAAGCAAAATCAAGGGGGGGTTGACCCTCTTGATTCTCTCTTCATAAATAGTTTTACTGCAGTTTTATTCACTTGTTTCTCAGGAACAAAGAAGTCTGTGAGAAACACTTCATTGAAGGTTTTTAAAACTCAGCCAAAGGTTTAAGGGAGAGTTAATAGAAACAGTGGGATGTGCAGAACAGGTTAGAATAAAACCTTAGATTGATCTAAGAATGAATAAGCAGAGGCAAGTAAATCCAATCTTTCATTACAGACACTGTGGTAGTGGTTATACTTGACACGGGGCATGGTCTGGAGAGGTGATGGGAATGGGAAACCTGCTGACAATGACTGAAGTTCCTGCCAATTTTATTTAGCTAATAGTCTGGGGAACTGGGAGCAATAAGAGATTGTGCCCTCGAAGGGAATGATGCTATGTATCACGTATCCTTGTTTGAACTGCAGCTCATGGTGCCTGAGCCAGATGCTGAGGTGCTCCTGATCCATAAAGCTCCATAGAAGTGGCATCATGTGGCATATAAAGGACAACCAGGTGATCGGGCTGTGTTGGCATGGGTTTGTGAAAGGCAGGTCCTGCTTGACTAACCTGATCTCCTTCTGTGACACTTAGTGGATGAAGAAAAACTGTTGATGTTGTCTGCTTAGACTTTAATGATACCTTTGACACCATTTCTTACAGCATTCTCCTGGAGAAACTAGCTTCTCCTGGCTTGTTGGGTGTACTGTTGGCTGGGGAAAAAAGCTGGCTGCATGGCTGAGCCCAAAGAGGAGCAGTGGATGGAGTTAAACCCAGTTGGTGGCTGGTCACAAGTGGTGTTTGCCAGGGCTCAGTGCTGGGGCCAGTTCTGTTTAATGTCTTATCAGTGATCAGGGATCGAATGTGTTTTGCAGGGGACAACAAGCTCGCTGGGAGTGTTGCTCTACTTGAGGGTAGGAAGGCTCTACAGAGGGATCTGGACAGGCTGGATCAATGGGCTGAGGCCAACTGTATGAGGTTCAACAAGGCTCAGTGGCAGCTCCTGCTCTTGGGTCACAGCCACCCCCTGCAATGGGGCTGTCAAGCCCTGGAACCGGCTGCCCAGGGAAGTCACAATCCTTGGAGGTGTTCAAAAGATGTGTAGATGTGGTGCTTAGGGACATTGTTTAGTGGTGAACTTGGTAGTGTTGGGTTAATGGTTTGACTTGGTAATCTTTTAGATCTTTTCCAATCTAAAGAATTCTACGATTTGAAGTCACAGAGTGGACTCTCAGGTGACATAAATTAGAGTTTTATGGAGCAGTACGAGTGTGTAGCATTGAGAAACCTGGGTCTTGCTTTTCTACCTTGCATTAATGCATTTGTTATTTCTGCATCTCTCTCCTTAGCATCTCATTCTGTCTCCACACTTCTCCAGTTTTCTCTTTCATTTTCCCTCTGTTGCCTGCAGTGCTTTTCTCTGTCTCCTCTATAATTTTTCTTCCTGTTTTCTTTAGCATATATTTTTCTTTTCTCTCATTTTTCTGTTTGCACCCTTCACATTAGTCTGCATCTAACTGTATTTTCAACTATAACATGTATATGATCATTGAATCATGGAATAGTTTGGGTTGGAAAGAACCTTAAGATCATCCAGTTCCAACCCCCTTTCCATGAGCAGGGATGCCTCACACTAGACCATGTCACCCAAGGCTCTGTCCAACCTGGCCTTGAACACTGCCAGGGACAGAGCATGCTGAGGGGAGGTTATGCCCTGGACATAAAACCCACTGAAGGCAATGGTCAAAGCTAGTAGATTTTAGTATGAACATGGTCCCACTCAGCCCCTTGGCTGAGAGCACCATGTTCTATAATAATGCTGTGTTCAGGAGCAAATTCTACCTCAAAATCACTTTGCTGAGCCCTTCTCTTCAAAGTGCAAGAAGCAGCTGCAGAAACTGCTAAGGCACACTTGGAATTTCAGCAGTCTCTTGGTGGGAGATTCCAGCCTGAATTGAAAGCCCCAATCTCCCCCATTTGCCTTTCCAGTGCTGAGAAGCTGCTGCTGTATTTGTGTTTAATTATTTCCCCTGTTGCATTTGTTCTGTTTTCTTGCTTACGGTAACACGGTTCTTCTTACTGCCTGCGCTCAGCTGCCTATTTGTCATCTCTGCTGTTTGATGTGTCGTGGTAATCTATGTGCACCCAGCCTGCTGTGCATCGATATTTACTAATGGAGCTTCTTGTATGCAGAGGCTGTTTGCAATAAAAGGATAATGAAAAAAAACCCTCCTTGACCCTGGCCAGGCAGTTAGTAGAAATCACAGCTATCGACAGTGGTATATCCACCATGCCTCCCTAGCATGGGGAGGAAAGAGCCTATGGAGGAAGGGAAGGGGAGGAGGGAAGTTGAAAGAGGGGAAATAGCAACCTGGGGAAGATTTAAAGGAGGGGAGGAAAAATACAGAGGAGGAACGGTAAGCAAACTGGGAGGTATGCAAGAGAGAGAAGTCATTGCAAGGAAAGGAGATGGGCAAACAGAGAACAAAATGTTGTGAGGGAAAAAGGTGGAAAGCCAGGAAAGGGGGATTGGAAAACTCCGTGTAAAGATAAATGTGGGAAAAGATAGGAGAAAAGGCAGAGACAAAGGAAGAAACACAAATGCCAGTTGGCTGTAGAGTAAACGGGTATTGCTCTGTCCAGAATCAATAGATGATTAGTACTGAGGACACAGTGGCCACAACTGGAACCAGGATGCTTTACACCACCCGTGCGTGCAGTCTGTTACCTTCCAAAGAGAATTTCTGACTTACAGCAGTTAAGGTTTGTCTCCATAAACAAATCCCTGTCCCATAAAGAACACACAGCGTCACCTCTACTTAGACCACAGCTCCCCATTACATCAGGTCCTGAGGCTGTAGCTTCCCTACAGGTGGAAGCTCACGTTAACCTCTGTCTCTTCATTGTCACACTGCCTGTCTAGGCTGTGAAGTGAGCACAGCTGAGTCATCTGAGGCTTTCCAATCGAGAGCTTGTGAAATCACCTCTGGAGACAAAAGCAAGTGTGTGTGAGAGCAGATGTCAGTGCAAATTGGATCTCCCTGCTTCTCCTATGAACCTTTGAAAATGATGGAAAGTGATTGGAGCTTTTCCCCACCGCTGTCACCTCAGAGGCTCCTGCCCTTGTTCTTAATAAACCCACTTTATCAGGGGGAAATCAGTTGATTTTGGTTTGTTTCAAGAAACTCAGTGCCTGACAGACTTGTCCTGTCAAGAAGACCAGAAACACAGGATGTATCTTGCAGCACGATCCTTACTGATTTTCAGGGCTGTTGCAGTATCAAACAACAGTGGGATCAGTAGATGTTTTCATACTTGCAATCTGACCAAAAGAAGGCAGAGATTTTAAATCCTGGACTAGTCCAGGTCTGGGTGAGGGAATGAGCTGCTCTGAAAGCTGAATGCAGGATGTAGGTGTGAGTGCCAAGTGTGATGGCATCTGAGTGCTATGTCCAGGGAGTTTTGGCTCTCTAGGCTCTGGAAAACAGGCCTGTCTAACCTCACTAATTGCGATCACAAAGCTGTGTTGTGGTTTCTTGAGGCAGAGAGAAACTAAGCCACAGAATGGAGAGCTGCAACACAGAGCATGGTGAATGTGGGGATCAAAGCAAACCAAGGAATTCATTCACACTTCCTATGGCCAGGGAGGTGCTCAGCATCCCCAGGACACCAGAGCTTCATCACACATAACAGTGACTTGGGATGACAATCACCATCACTCCCAACATCCCCCCCTTCCTTCTTCTTCCCCAGCCCTATACACTGAGCACGATTCCATATGGTCTGGGATACCCCTTGGGTCAGTCGGGATCAGCTGTCCCGGCTGTGTGCCCACAACCCCTTGTGCCCCCCCAACTGCCTGATGGGGTGTGAGGAGCAGAGCAGAGCCGTGTGAATGGCTGTGTAAGCGCTGCTCAGCGGGAGCCCAGCAGCCCGGGGCTGGCAACGCTGATTCCAGCTCAAACCAAAACATCCCGGGATTGGCAACAGTTTCCAATAGGAACCAAAACATCCCGGGATTGGCAACACTGTTTCCAGTAGGAACCAAACATCTCCCTTTACTGGCTACTATGGGAAAATGAACTCCATCCCAGCAGAAACCAGCAGGGCTTCCCAGAGGCTTTGCTGATTTAATTTAGCCGGGAGGCGGAGATGTGGATCTGTGCTCTCTTTGGAAGCCAACTGCACTTTCTAATCAGTGGCATGGCTGTTAATTACCATGAAGTGAAGCCCCAGCCAATTCCACGTCCTCCTGGCAGTAGTGGCCGCACAGATTGCTTGCAGGGTCCCTGAACAAAGGCATCCCAAGTGAAAGGAAAGGTGCTCTTCTGTTAGCACGTAGCTTAGCAGCACCGGATAGCATTTGATGCCACCTGAGGACTGCGTTTTGGCGGCATTTGATAGTCCTGCAGGATTTCACACAAGCAGGAGGAACAGGGCTGAACCGAAGAGGATTAGCGTGAGGAATTTACAGGCTAGGATGTTACTGAAAGGTATTCCTACCTGGGAATCCTGGGTTGGGACACACTGATCTGTGGGTTTCAAAGAGTCTCTAATACAAAAGCAATTACCAAGGACCCAGTCCAGAGAAAGGGAATTGCAATGTCTGTTCCCTTCCATACATTTGGATAGCCGTGTGTGTGTGTTAAAACTCTTTTTCACCCCCCATAGTTTAACTTTTATTGCCCTGAGCAGTTTGTGTTGGAAGCTAAAGGGTTTTTACTAGATTTCACTGCAACAAGTCAATTGCACTGGAACGCTTGATGAAAAACAGTTAAAAGGAATAGTTTTGACTTCCTGCTTCATTTTGGTAATGACAAAATGTTTTGAGAAGAGAAAACCTCCTGATTTTCACATTTTTTTTACAGATCCAATTTGCATGGATTTTATATTATATTAAGACATTAATTTTAAATAGCTCGTATGGCTTCATGTTATGGTATTCTGATATCTCCATATATTGTTTTAGCACTCCTTTCTCATTCTTCTTTTCTCCTTCCTATCCTTAGTATCCTCAGTAAAAGTCTCCTGTACCTCATAGGCAAAGTGAAGGTGTAGATATAAACCCCAGTGTAGCAGGAAGGGACAAACAGGGCTGTGGTCACATCAGGGCTAGATTTTGTTCCAGTGCAATGAATTTTCATCCCCATAGTCCATATACGTGTACACACATTATATATATTTATATCAAAACATCCACTCCTGTCTGCAATATCCTTGTTCTGATGGCACTGTTTAGCTCTGTGGTCATGTCACCCATAAGAGAAAATGGGTGGAAGAGGAATATCTGAGTAACAAGAGGGAAAGAGAGCACATGAAGTCAAATAGGAAGCTGAAAGGGCAAAAGGCAGTTAAGAGAAGCAGAGGAGATGTGTGTACACAGCAGAGGAGAGAGGATGCGCTCTCTGGAAGAGATGCTGCTAGTGATGACAAAGGAATTACTGTGGCAGGTTTGTTTTTTCCCTTCTCATCGTCCTCTGGCAGACTCAATGACAATCTCATTTTGGCCAAATTCCTCTGTGTTGTACAGCTCAGGTTTTCCATTTCATTTTCTCTCACCTCTTCTATTTCCATTCCATTACACACCACTTCTCTGTCCCTGCAAGACCCCTCTCCACCCTCCCGACAACTTCATCTTTCCCTATCCACCACCCCTGTTCAGGAGGTGCAGGCACCATTGTACATTGTTTTCTCTCTCTATTGGAGAGCTGATAGCTCCAGCAGCCTCTCCCTCACTGCTCTCACAATGTGGTGTCTCACAGACATCTGCTTGCCAACAGAGAGATCAGATGGATCCAGAGAAATAAGGAATGGAGTAAGTGGGAGATGTGTAGGTCTGTTAGAAGAGGAACTGCTTGGGAGAAACATCAGACCTCTAAACATCAGACATGTTTAAGTATGTTGAAAGAAGTTCAAATACAAAGTTCCTGAAAAATCCATTAGATTAGCCTAGTAGTGAAGCAATAAGGGGCAGAGACAAAGGAAAAGGAAAGAAAAGGGAAAAAGAAAGAGGGAATGGAAGTGGCTAGCAGAGGAATAGAATGGTCCCCCATTTCATACAAGGGATGTCCTTGTAGTCACTCAGCCCTTTGCAGTTTGATATGCTGTTTCTGGGGCAGCAGAAGCTTTGTGAGAGGGATGCTGTTCTCTTGATGAAATACAGATTTCACAGGACCATTGCATTTTGCAAGCTTGCCTTATTTTTGCAAGTCAAAAGGGGGGGAAAAAACCCTTAATGCTTCAATCTATGTGTTATTTGGGACTATTAAATGTCACTGCAGAGAACACCTGGAAAACTTCTCTGGCTGTGCAGCTAAAAAAGAACTGCAAGAAACTCTTTGTCCCCTAGATGGATTGGTTACTCTTTGTCTTCACAAATACATTAGATGGCTGTTTGAGAACAGTAACAAATAGAAACAAGCACACACTTAAAAATATATGTACATACACACACTGTGTATATTTATTCAGATTGTAAATTCATTACTTGCACAGATGCAGCTGGGAGCACAGTCCATAGTATTCCCTCTAGGAGAACCTACCCTTGCCAGGAACCTGGGAGCTGATGATACCTTATAGAATTCATGTTACTCAGCTCCACTCATTCCCCAACTCTAGACCCTTCAGTCCTGGTGAAAGGGCCCTTTGCTCATACAAACCCCATCCCAAAGACCTTGTGAGTGTCTCCTATCCTTCACTGGCAGCCGTGCAGCCGCGCTTCATTTCCTGCAGCATTTCAGCTGCTTTCAGTATTTATCAAGAGCATCTGTTAAACAATCTGGAGGGGTGCAGTAATGGTGCCATTAGTGCGTGTGTGAGGAGGGAGGTTCTCAGCAGCAAGGAAACCAGAAGAGATGAGTCTGTGTGTTGGGCGTCTGGGGGTGTCATGACCTTGACTTCTTGTTGATGAGGGATGCTGTGTGTCTTGGAGCAGAAATGACAATGGTAATGTTTCTCTGAATAGATGTGTTCTGGTCACCAGGGCTAGAGAGGGATGAAGAGGATGGATCATTAGAGAGGCAGAAACAATTAGAATCTCAGTGTTGAGCTCTTACAGAGTTACTGTCCCTGAGTGTAGTGAAGAAACACAGGAAAAACCATGCAGGAATGTGTATTTCCTTACCACCTAAAGATCAGCTTTCTTATGGAGCCTTTTTTTTGTCCTCATTGACCCACTGTTGGTATTTTTGGGCTCCACAGAGGGTGGGTGATAGGAGCTAAAATCTACCATGTTGCTTAATAACATGCATAGAATGTAAATCCCTATGCAAACAAGCCAGCTCAGCTGGACCTGCAATGCCCCTGACATTCACCCGCTGGACCCTAACCCTACTTTTACAGCCACAGCCTCCATGACCTTCCCAAATCCCCAGTAGCTTCCTGAATAACCAGCATTGAAAATCCAATGCCTTTAATTCTGTGTTCAGTTTGATGCGCTTTGCAAGGTATCGTGACACAGTGGATCCTGTGTAAGAATCCTCTATGACTGGTCTTCATACAATAACACTTAGCAGACTAGATCCCCTTTCTTCACCTAGAAAGGCAGCCCTGATGTGAACACATGGTACATACAGATTGAATGGTGTCCAGAACCCATCACCAGCAGCCCCACTCTTTCCTGAAATGGAATTTGGTTCTGACAATAGTCAAAACTTTGCCTATGGCAGACTTTCTTCCTTTCCTTTTTGCTTTACGCATCTGCACACTTACATAGTCCTAATTCATTTCTTCAATGGCCCTTCAGCTGTTCCAGTTTTGCTTGTCACTGTGCCTTTTTAATTTCACCCCCTTTATAAATATATAAAACATTTAATGAAGAAATAATGATATTTTCTCATGTCACTGACTATTTTTCCTGTCATCTTTGATGTGCTTGTAATGTGGGCGGACATATTATTTATGACCAGGGAAATTAAATATTATTTCCTTTGTTTTTTTTTTTTCCTTAATGCAATCTGTGTCATCTTCCAGTTCCCAATTTCTTTCCATTAAAGTTATTGTCTTTGCTGTTCCACTCGACCGTTTGCTGTTGGTTTTGTAACAGCGCTGCCAGGAGATGCAGAAAAAACATAATGGAGAAAAGAAATGGCATAATTTGCAGGAGATACTTTTCTCATCTCATTTAAATAAAGACACTTTGTTCCTGAGTGTCAAAAACATCAAGAGCAGCAAAAAAAGATGGAAATGGGAAATTTCTTGCATTTAGGAATACTTCCAAAGGTTTGGAGATTCTGATGATTTTAGCAGCTACTAAAGATGTGTCCAAGCCAAACTTCCAACAAAATATAACTTAAAGCCTCAAGTGCTTGAAATCTGGGCCTGAATCATGTAAGTCTTGTACCTGGGAGCGCAGAACTGGGCGCAGTAAATCACAATCCCTAACATATTCCTTTCTCATTCTGGAGTTACAGAGATAAAATAGAGCTGGGCAAGGTAATTGTGTGGTGTGTATGACACAGCCGTTCACATTTGATCTCCGCTTTTGTGTTTTCTGCTCCTTCCATAACACATGGCATGAGATGAGACCATGGGGCCTTTTGTGCTTCCAGCATCTGCTCCAGCCAGAAAGGACTCACCAGAGGCTTGAATGGGGTTTTTCTCATTTAGGAGATGCGATGATTCCTCTATGGACCACAGAGGAAGCCCAGACAGCTAGCTGAGTCTTGTCAATCAACTTTGAGTTGTGTAGACTAACGGGAAAGAATCCCATCTGTCCTATTCCTATTTTCAGCCACAAGTACAAGTCTCCTGTAAGAATCAGAGGTGAAGGTTTGCAATCTTGAATATTGGAGAAATAAAGAGCTCCCTGACTAGTTTTGTCCCAGAATATTCTTTCCCTATAGCACATGTCTTTTCAGCATGAAGTTATTCTTCATGCTGCTTGTGCATTCAGGAGTGTATTCTGCAGAGGAATTTTTCTCCTGCTTTCTTTTCAGTGTCATGGCTTTGTTTCATGGTTCCCAGCTCGCTCCTTGTATGGAAGTCAAGCCCGAATAGCCGTATATCACATTTCTTCTCTTTACCCCTTTAAGGCTGCCTGCTAATCTCTTCTTTTGCAAAGATTTTTGTTTGACCTTTCTGAACAATGAGGATCTTGGGAGTCCCCAAGATGGGTCACCATTATCTCATCTTTTGGGCTGCTGACAATGATTAAGCAGGACAAAGGATGTGCTCAGAGCTATGGAGTTTCAGTCTGTCCTTAGGGAGTCGCTTGAAATAAAAGGAAGCAGAGGGGGAAAGCACCAGCAAAAAGAAAGGTTCGACCTTTGGGAAACATCCTTGGCTGGTGCTTTCTCACCTTTCTAAATATATATAACTAAGGTTTGCAAAGATAGGTCTCTAAGGGCAGACACCTGCCTCTAGGCTCATTCCCTAGAGGACTGTTCCCACATCATGTTCCACTGAAAGGAACACTTGGGACTTTGGGAAATGAGGTCACAAACTGGAATGTAATTTTCAGCCGTTATTTTTGCTTATGATGTATCTCACCACCTATCCATCCATCTGTGTGCTATGATCTTTACAAGTTTTTCTTCAGGTTTAGATTACCCCTGTGCAACAGCTCAGAGCAAGGGATGACGGATACTTCTACCACTCACGATCAATCTAACAACAGAGCTGCGGCTTTTCAAGGTGCAATTTCTTTACCAGCTCCTGTTTCCAGCAGTTGCTCATCTGCTGCTTGCCTTTCCCAAGGATAAAGAACAACTGTACAGGGCCAGATGAATTGTCAGGAGGTGAATTACCAGGAGCTGAAAAGCTTTCTCATCCAGCCCAAGGATTCACTGTGCGGTGGTTTGTTTCTGTGGACTCAAAAGAGCAGTGCATATGCAAGAACCTCCTGTTTCTCATGTGCTCCTGTCATCCCACATAGGCCAAGCAACTGACCAAACAAATCAAGAACTGATTTACAAGTATCTTTCCTTGCTCCTACTCATCTTGTCCACTAAACAGAGGAGGAAACTAAAATGCAGACAAATTACATGACAAGACCAGGTCCATAGGTTATCTTATACACGTGGTAGAGGGATGTGTATAAAGAGAGTTGGTTGTGTTCATACTTACATTCACACAGACATACATGCTAGGATGACCATGAAGTGAGAAAGAGAAAGGGAAAATGAGGCTTCTCACACAACTGTTTTCTGCATCTTTTGAGCATCTCTGTCCCATGGCTCCAAGGGAAATGAAGGCAGGAGGGGAGTCATTAAAAGCAACTTCAGAATAGGGAAAACCCCAAGGTTTTTATTTCATCAGTGGGTGAGTGTGAAGAATGGCCTTTGTGAACAATTCACTCATTTATCATTATTTCCTTGGCATTGTATGAATTATAAATTCCAGACTATAATGGAGTAATATCTCATCTCCTTTCCCCCTCAGTGGGCACTGGATGAAAGGCCAGGTGAGCTGCACTCGGACCAGCAACAGGAAGAGTAACTGTTCACCTCAAACTGCTCTCCTGAATTGCTTTTTAGTAAGGGCATGTTGATCTTTTATCAATCTTTTCTGGATGTTAAAATTACTGAGAAAGTAGAAAATGGCTTTTGTCTTATTGAGGAAAGCTTCAGAAATGTTTTCTTTCCAGTTATTTTTCTTTTCCTACTGGAAAAATAGAAAAGGCAAGGGCCAGAGAAACATACAAAAGGAAAGCCAAGGAATATGGATTTGCAATTTATCCAAGGGATAAATGTGGGCACGAACACTGTTTTAGTAGTTCAGCTGATGAGTGGCAGCATACTAAACTGACAGACTTTTTTGTACTTGCATAGACACACAAAGTCACCTATAAAAGAATGGGTTTACAGCCATGACGTAAATGGGATTTGCCCCCTTCAAAACTGGTGTTTCAATTCAGAGTGCTCTGATTTTGGAGTGTTTCTGTTGGACCTGCTGAAGGAGAAGAATTAACTCAAATTCACTACAGGATTAAAAAAGGGAAAATATTCATAGAATCATGGAAAGGACCTTAAGGTCATCCAGTTCCAACCCCCTGCCATAGGCAGGGGTGCCTCACACTAGATCATGTCACCCAAGGCTCTGTCCAACCTGGCCTTGACAAATTCCAGCTGCAAGAGGTTCAGGGAGCTGTGAAAACTGGTTTAAGAGGTAGATAGTGCAGTGTTTACTTAGCAGACTATCAGGATCTATCAGAAAATAATAGTAGCCATAAACATCAATGGATCTGCTTCCATCCATTTTGAGTTCCAATTCTATTACACCTTGACTGTGTCACAGCCAAGCTAAGAGGTCCTAAATTGTATAGCAGTTACCTCAATATTATTAATTTGGTGGGACCATTTTTCAGTCTTCTTTGTTATGGGTTTATTTCCATACCTCTTTACCACTCACACACAGATTTCCCTCCCTCTTCCATAGCAGCTTATCCCCTGCTCCTAATTGACCTGCTTGGGAGCCCTGAGGCCTTTGAGGTTTTGGGAACAGAGGTCTCTGATGTAGTGTATGTAGAAAGGAGCATCCTGTCTTCAGAAGAAAATTCCACAGTGTACCATTAGGAATTGCTGTTGAATTATATTTTCCTCTGAGAAATACACTGAGCCTGATGCTCAGTTATGTCATCCTCTCTCTTGGAGCAAGGAAAAGGTGGATAGAGGAACAAAGGAGGCTAGGAGCCTTAACTCAGCTTTGTGATCCTTTAAACCCCAGGGCTTTAAAGAAGCCTAACATCTGCATTTGAAGAGGTCGTTCTACTCAACCTTTGTTCCTTAAGTACCTTGCACTTACACAGAGCTCCTGAGCACATCCACACCGATGCTGATAAAAGGCTAGCAACAACAGAGAGATTATTTGGTTTGAGTTCGAGGCTTTCCAGTAAATACGTCTGACTCTAAATCCTGTCCTTTCAAAAGTCAAAGGGTTAAATCTTTTTCATCAAGGCCAGGTATTCCCCAAACAATCTGCATTGAGGGTTCTCTGAAGCAAGAGAACATTGTTGACCCAGACATCACCAACTTCTTTCCTTCTGCAAAGTTCTGACTCCTGATAAACCTTTGTCCTTTTGCTTTGATTAGCTTTCCTCTGGCTGTAAATCCTATTTTGGTTTGTGCTGGGGTCTGGCCAAGGAAGTATTTCTATTAACCTGGAGCAGCTGGCTCTTACTGTCTGGGGACTGCAGGCCTGAGAATCCTGTAACACTAATGTTTTTTCTCTTGAAGCCCTAGTTAGAAAAGAAGAAGATCCATGTTCCTTCTGCAGTTGTTTTATTAGCCTCGGAGCTGTCAGAGTGATGGGGGCAGGTTGTCATTAGCTTCAAGATGGCAGTCATTAGACTTTCCATCTAAAATCTGCTCTCCTCACAATCTCCACATCTGTCGCCTTTGCTGTGAGCTTTAATTTACCTATTCAAGAGTGGGAACATACTCCTGCTACTTTCATTACCCACTTGACTTTAATTAAAAAGTCTGTAACACCTTCTGGCTTGGAGGGCTTTGAGTTTGGTATCTTCATGTCAGGGATCCTTATGACTGAAGGGAATGGCAGTCAGCCATAGAGCAGCAATTTCATAGCATCATAGAATCTACTGTGTTGGAAAAGACCTCTAAGGTCCATGTAGTGAGACTCGATGGGCTATGCTGCATCAGTGTGCAACGCTCTCATTCACATTCCTTTGGAGCAACCCTGGATCTTCTGTATGTCTTCAGCCTGAAGGAAAGAGCATCTACTTTTATTCCCTGATGCTTTCTGCTCAGTTACAGCATTTATTCTAAGCCTTCCCAGCCCGAGGCTGTGGAGACTTGCTAAGTGCACTAGCCTCATTACCAGAGCACCACAGCAAAAATCATCTCTCTCCATCTCTGCCTTTTGCCCAAGATCTGTGACATTCCTCCATATCTCACAGGTGTAAACAGAGTACCAAATATGCACAGTGAATGCTAAAACCCCTTGTCTCCAGAGGCAAACTCTGTAGTGACTAATCCCTGGCAGACTCTGGGATTTAAAAATGGGTATGTTTTCTACTTTCTGTTATCGCTACTCTCTCTGAGCCTTTTTGTAGTGTATTTACTGTCCCTTTACCCCTTTCCTTCTGCTAGCTCCCCACTCTGAGGCAGTGCCCTCAGCCAGCAGCACTTTATCTGCTTCCAATGTAGCATGTCCTAGAAAGAATTATAGCATTGCCTTTCTCTTGACAGCTAGTCATCTCTCAGTAACATACAATAAGCTGTACTTGGGCCAAAGGAAATGGGTTTAGCCTGGCGGGTAATTAATTTTCTCAGGGTTCAGTTTCCCACACTGAAATTGGTCTCCATCTGATCAATTAGAAGAACATTTCACAAATGAAACTGATTATGAATCATGGGTTTCAGTTCACTTGTGGAAAACCTGATACATGATTCTTGGAGCAAAAACTAGAGGGAAGCTTCAGCCCATTTATCCCAGCTGCTGCTGAGAAGTGAGAACAACACAAACACCCCCCACTCACTCCTTCAAGAAGAAAAAGATGCTGAGACTCCACCAGATCACAGAATAGTTCTGAATGGTCCTCAGATCTCCTGATCAGTTTTCTCCCAGAACACTGAAGCTTGTCCACTGGCCTAACACTGTGCTGGAGCCACTGAGCACTGGCATAGTTTAGCTCTGGCAGATTCTGGTTCCTTTTGCCTCCAGACATGCAAATAAAACATGAATAAAGGTTTTAGGATTAGAATCATCCCCAAGATGTCTTTGAGATGCAATGGTTTTGAACAAGCAAAGGAATGGTCCTAGACAGCTGGGGTCTCTGTGTCATGATCTCCTCCTTTCCAGTTGCAGGTAACAGAGAAATGATGGCAGTTTTCAAATTTACCTTTTAAGAGAATGGCAACATTTCCATTTCAGCCATGAGCAAGCATGGAGGATCCATCTCACCCAATGGAAACAGCTACTCATTGCCCCACTTCAATAAGGAGACCACTCTCCATCCCTCTTGCTCTTCTTTCTACCCCCAAACACCAAGCAGGACTGTTAGTTTAGTTATTCCTGTGTCTTTAAAACATGCCTATTTTAAAGGAAATAAACAACTTCAAGGGTTGAAATGAAATTTTGCTAAGAACCCCTTTTCCCCCCTTCTGCTGAAAAAGCCATGACACTGAACTTTGCAGTCATCTCCAGCCTTGAATAGTTTCTCATTGGTGTCAGATTAACCAAGTTAAAATTCCCTCTCACAGACTCAGCATTTAAAGGTATTATACTAGAAGTGGCTTAAGAACTTTCACTTTAAAAAGAAAAAGGATAGAAAAAGGCAATTTTTGGCATCATGGAGGGTAAGCAAAGAAATGCAGTTTCACAAAGCAGGACCTGCTAAAGGGCGCATGCTGCAGGCAGAGATGAGGACCAAGGCTGGGCCTTGCACTGAAACAAGTCTGTGTATGAAAAATTCATCACCTAAGATCACAGGCTGTAATCTCATCTGGTTTTATCCATCAAACTGGGTCAATCCCAGTTAGTGCCTGGGTGAGACACACTCTAGATGAAGTACATTAACAAATAGAGGTGCTGCAGAAAGTGGTTCTCAGAGGTTGGGTGTATAGGAGTTTATATAGCTCTTATATAAATATATATAGTTCTTATAGGCATACAAATATATATATATATATCTCACTATTTTTTATAGCTAGTTTTTCCTTTGTCTCCCTAACATAGATTCCTCATAGAGAATTGCATTTGCATGAAGATGCCATGATTTGTAGTTGAAATATGTATTTGCTAGCTCTTAGACTGACTTTTATTCATGCTGAAGAAGTGCAGTTGGAAGGGAGAAAAGGGAGTTTTCTGATGCTTAACTCTTTCTATAGGAGGAAACTCTACTATGTTGAGTCACACCTGAGACAGCTTTGTCACCAGGATGGTTTGTTCTTAACTGAGTCTTATTATACCAGGGAAGTGGAAGTGTTGATTGTGATTCTAGTGAAAAGTCCAATACTATTGTATACCCTCAAACTGAGGAGCAAGACCTAGAACACAAAGACAGACAAACCTAACTATTATATTACTAGAAGCAAGTGCAGAGAAAGGAGGGCTGTTGCTCCTGCAGTAACCTCTGCTGCTGAAGAAACACATACAGATGCTGTTGAGGAATGTTTAAAGATGGAATTTCCTAACTGAACAATCATACCTAAAACAGTCTTCTGGCCCCAGGCTCTTAGAGATGTTGCCTTTAAAATGCAATGGAAAACTGATGTCCTGACCTCTTGTGGTCACTAAACATAGAGTGCCAGATTTTCCAAGCATATGATTGTTTTCAACACACTATCTCCTTCCTAAGCTTTCATTTGCTCTGCTGAATAATGTTATCTGCAGTCCTCCCTTCCCAATTTCACCAGGGCAGAAACTTACTTGGTGTCCCTAATTCCTTTGTGGAAGGTACAATGTGGCATACCTGGAGACCTCCACCCCTGACAAACGCCAGGATACACAACAGTACAGCCACAGACAATGAAATAGTATTATAGTGTGATCTGTTGTCCTGCATAAGTGTTTCCAAGCATTCCTTGGAAGCAGTACTGCATTTTAGGGCATGTGAAATGATCCTTGAATGTAATTTAACAATCAAAATTCAGCAGTAGCAGCAAGATCTTTTAGAATGAGGAGATGCACTAACTGTAAGAATGTATTGTTATCATTGCCTTGAAATGTTTCAGGACATGTTCAGCAAAGAAACCACCCTTGAAGAGTTGACATAAGTAGTAGGGTGAAGGATCTTTTACGTGCGTGTTGGCAGTCTTAATTATACAAGATTCAAGTTTCCAATATATCTTATGGTTACTGTCTGTGTCTAGTGAGTTTTGCTGTGAAGAAATGATGGGTTTAGAGCCAACCATCTGGCATGACCACATGGGAAACCAGACTTTGATTCACACCTCTGCAGGCTAGAGTCAGATGCTGAGAACATTGAGGACCTGACTGCAGGGTTTAAAAACCATCGTTCTTTTCACTCCATCTTTGCCCAGTGTTCTCAGGGAATAAATACAGTCAAATATGATGACCATTGAAATTTAAGAGGCTAAAAACTTTGAGGAGGAATAGCTTATATTGCTGGGGAAAGTGTATTTAAAGACAGGCAAAGACTTAACTTGTTAAAAACCCAAGCATTAACATATTTGACCTACTGCCTTTTGGGTTGGCTTCTCGTTCTCTTGTGAAGAATTAATCCCCAGTGTTAGGTAGGGTTTTCTTTTTCCATAAAGCTGTAGGATTAACTTCTTTGCATGGTTTAGTGGGAGATGTCCCTGCTCATGGCAGGGGGGCTGGAACTAGATGATCTTAAGGTCCTTTCCAACTCTATTCTAT
>JANHGB010065328.1:18261-56420 GCA_026283785.1 Coracopsis vasa | reverse complement strand
AAAGGTAACTGAACTGACTGCATTTTCAAAAGTGAAACTGGGTTTGTCTATTAAGGATATAAGGTCCTTTCCAACTCTATTCTATGATTCTATGAAGACATGAGCTAGGAGAAACTGAATGCTACCATGTGGGTAGCTATGAGCAAGATATAGTGTAGACACAATCTGAGCTTCCTTCTTCCTCCTCTGATAATATTCACTCTTTCATGACCAACAGCATAATCTGTGGTTCCCTGTTCCCTGTGCCCTCAAATTCAGTAGGTGGATGGGATAACTCTTAAGATGTCTAGATGAGACCACTGAGTGACTTAGCTAATGCCACTTGGGTTAAGAGGATGTTGACAACTGAAAATCCAGCCCAGCAGTTCGTAGGCTTCAAATATGGAAATATGATGCAGAGTGAAACTATCACACTGATTCCAAGCAGGGAACACATTTCCTGCTGGTACCAAACAAACCAAAGCCAACGGCATTTCACTTCTGGAAGGCCAGCTAAGTGAAAGAATGATAGTGCTGGAGTTTAGTGGTCATAAAGGTCCATGTTGCTGCTGTGAGGTCATCACAGGATGAGGTGCAAATGATGTAAATGAGGGAAGAAAAGACAATTTCATACCATAATGCATTATGTACAAACAGTAAACAGATACTTACCCTCTGAATGCTTTCGTCTGAGATGGGGAATAAAGCAAAAACAGTCTGCAAGGCAGGAGCCGGTCTCTCCTGTAACAATCTGCACTCAACTGTGCTCAAAATAGCCACTTGGCAACGATTTTCTCAGAGGGAAAATGGTGTGGAGTGCGGAAAATAAGGGTGCAGCTGTAACAGAGGAAGCAGAATTGAGCCCGTCTGCTGGGTTTGTTCACTTCTGCTCCTGAAGTCAATCCAGGCTGGTTTTGCCACAAGCCAGTCATGCTTTGGTAGTTGCTTTGAGAACTGAAAGCTTTAAGAATGGCAAAGTTACAAGGTGGTGACTCATCTGCAATGCCCAACAGCAGTCAGAAGAGGACTTTAACCACCATCTCCTTCCCTGCTAAAGCCTGGACACTGGCCTTATCTCTAGGGAAAAATGGCAGCTCCTCTCCAGGAGGCAAAGTCTGCTCTGTAGCCTTATGAATTAGAGGCCTGCTGAAACACTATGCTCTGTTGAGGAAGTGAGGAATGATCCGCGTCTTTTTTGTCCTTCTCCAAATAAGAATTGAAAGGAAAATGCCCACAGGGATAAGGAATTTTCCTACAAATTCTGTTTCCATGTGGTATTTTAAGACATCCCTGGTGTATTTGGTTTCCAGTATCAATGGAATCTTTCTTCTGGTTAGAAGCTGAAACAATATATGGACTTCTTTGTACTGATTAAAAACTCTTGAGAAGCAGCTGAGGTAAAGACTTTCTTGTGGTATGATTTTATTAACTGCAGATTCAATGGCGAAGGTGACAGTGGGTAGAGAAATGAAACATGAAAGAAGCCCCTTTTGGTTGCTAGGACATTATAGTGATTTGGCATCTCCATCACCACATGATGTGATGCAGGAACAAACAAGATGAGGTTGGGGTTCATTAATGCCCCTTATGTGCCTAGTAAATCCCCACCAGCTCCTGCAGTCCCTCATGTAGGGGGGAGTGACTCCTGACCAGGTCATTTGGGTGATATTTTAAGTTAGAATGGAATAATATTGAGAACAGTTATCTCCTTTCCAATCTGTGGTCAGAAAACATCCCTGTGGCAACGATTGCAGTTGCCTATGTGGAACAGTAATGTTCAGAAAGTAATTTAACGTAATGGATTGTTTAGCTTTCTTTTAATTAAATGTAGCAGCTGGAAACAAGGAGAAGACAGCTTTGTATCGCCAACCAGTTCTCTAATTGCAGGCATCCTCCATAGACCCTACTTAGTTTACTGCACTTTCAGCCCAAGTTGAAAACCCATTATTATTGTTTAAACACCCCAAAAATGATGTTTTTTCACCTGCAATGAAATACTGTGGTAGGTCGTTTCGCTTTGCTTTGGTTTTCTATTTCTCTCTCTCCTCAAAAGTCAAACCTCTGATGAGAAACTTGTGTCAAAGGAGCTCAATCAGCTCCAGAAATCATCTCTCGGAGGAGTCCAGCAGGCATGGTAGGGAGGATAGTGCTAAAGTTCCTTGGGAAACTGTCCTTTTCAAATGCCTAAATGAAGAGCTCCAACTGTTTATTCCCACCAAATGATTCCGGCTTTTTGAAGATGACTGAACACATTGATGGGCCTTTTAGCTGAGCCCCTTTCAAGTGAGAACAAAAGGCTGCTTGTAGATTGTATCAATACAATTGTGACTCAGATGGTCATTGCAGTTGTAATGTTGTCAGGCACATTTCTGGGAGTAATAGTGACTTCAAAGGAGAACTGTTAAATGGCATCGTTTGCTCAATCATTTTGCAATGGAAGGCTTTGGCAAATGTTTCAGCTGGAAGAACTGGGGTTTTCAGTGTAAAAGGGTCAAAATTCTGCTAGGTCACAAGGCCAGGATCACCAGGGTGTTAAAAGGGCTTATTTTCTCCTATTGCATTTACAGTGAGTAGCCCAGAGTGACTAGCTCAGATGTAAGCATCCTCATGGCGGATGTCTAAAGGGAGGTGACATAAATCCACCCTTTGCAAGCTGGCTTCCTCTACATTTGCCTAGCTTTCCTTTTGCCATTCACACTCCCTTCCTTCCTCTCCATTTCAGAAGGGTTTTGTGTGGACATGTAAAGAGAATAGCTTTTGTGAGATATCCCTCAATAAGCTTGGTACAAAGGAGATCACTGGAGGAAAGATGCATCCTCCTGGCTTGCCCCTAAACCTGGCTAATTGCCATGCCCAATGCCATGGCAAGAAGCCCAGTAGGGCAGATTAGACCCTAGCATAAGTGTGCTATGTCCATGGAGAACAGCTTGCACTCCTGTTCCTCTTTGGATCCCTGTGAATTTACTGCTGGCTCTGCACAAGGCTAAAGACAGGTTTGGAAGCAACATCTGTACTTAATGGGAAGCTGGGCCAAGACTCCAAGTTTGCCAAACAGCCCTTTGCCTGGTGCATAAATCTATACCTACTGCAAAGAGAAAAAGGCAATGAGAAAAGACAGTGCTGACTTGCAGATCTGCAAAAGAAAAGCCTTTTTAAGATCTCTAGCAGGGTAACATGCAACTGCTAAATATACCCAGGGAGAAATACAGCCAGATCATTTCTTTCCTTCATCTCACTGTGATGCTTTATATTTCTTCTTCTTGCTAGGGGATGGGAATGCTGGCATTGGCAAGGGAAAACTGGGAGAAACAGTGGGTTCAGTCTGTTTGCTGTTAACTTCACCATGTGCCTCATCAAGGCTTTTTCCAGTTCTCTTGTCTTGATCCTCAGGGAAAAAGAATTGAGAGGGGGCGGGAGAAGATGTGGAAAGGGAAAAGCGAGGCCTTTCTGTGTGTGCAGAGGAGGATATTTTGACAGAGCGGGTGATGGTGACTAAGGAAAGGGGGGAACAGGCAAGTAGTAAATGAGTTTGTGTTCCTGGCTGCTGAATAGCCCCAGGAGGTTCCCAGCAAGTCTGCCGCTTTTTTATTGGAGTTCTGTGCCGGAGTTATAAACCTTTTAAATGAGTCTCGATCATTAGGGAAGCTTGGCTGATCACTGATGAAAAAATATAACAATTAAAACAAAGGGCTGGAAGAGGGAAGCAGGGGGAGGGGGAGCTGGGGGTGAGTGGTTTTAATACTTAATAACAAATACTAATAATGGTGCGGAGTTGGGGACTAATTAAAAGTTTCTAAAAAGAGAGAAGAAGAGAGTGGAATTAATCTGGAGTGCTTTGGCTGGCAGCCTCTCTGAGTGCCGGCATAAACCACCCTGGTTAGGAGGATGGGACAGAGCACTGGGAGACGAACAAAACTCTGGAGATAGATGGATCTAAGCCGTGGTGAAGCACATCTCAGCTGTCAGCAGAAAGGCTGGTTCCTCTCTATGGGTGTCTGATGTCTGCCCCATGCTCTGGGACCACAAATGTTCATTCCCCCACATGGAGCAAAAGGGCTGGGGGAGAGCAGCAAAGGAAGAAGTATGAAGGGTGAAGAGAGAAAAATTCTTCTCTGAAAATGGAAGTGTTGAGATCTGGATGCCAATAACATAGATCTGAAAACCAGTCATGCAGTGACTCCTGCACTGATAGCTGGGGTAGGAGTCAAGGAATAAAGATCCATGAGACTGACAAGTGTAAGCAACTCATGAAGCTTCTGCCTTATAGTTTTCCAGAGGCTGGAAGAGCATTCAGAGGAATAATCACTATATACCTACCTTATTCCTACATTGCTCTTAACTATTGGCTGATGTCAGCACAGGACAGTAGGTTAGAGGGATTTCCATGGCTATTCTTGTTACAACCCATCCTTCTGTCAATGCTGTCTTCAAGTACAGCTCTACCCATAGAGATAAATGTTCCCAAAAGCAACAGTCTCACAGGACTGCTGTGTCCTGAAGGCTGGGGGTGGTGAGAGCTGAAATTGCCAAAGCAGCAGCTCTCTCATTTCCCTGACCAGTTCAGCAGCTGCATGAGGACTGGGGCAAGCATTGGATAAGGTCATTTGTGTGTCATTTCAACTAAATCACTGTCAGGCACCATCACTGCCGTTTTCCATCTTGCATCCTTTTGGATGCAGAACCTAGCTGTGGGTGAATGCCAGCTGCAGGCAAATGCTCCTTCCAGCACCTACCTCCTTCTACTTTCTCACCTGTGCAGGCAACTCTAAGTTTTAATTATGGTTGCTTTTTGCTGTTCTTTATCTTAATTAATTCTGACTTGCTGACTATTTCAAGGGAGATCATGCCTGGGAAATGCCTTCCTGACTCGAGTTCTGAACTGTGGAAGGAGAGATATAAAAGCCATCATCACTGGATGAGCCAGGCAGCTCCATCCTTTAGGCAGCTGCGATAGGGAGTAGATGTGTGGGTCTTGGGAAAAGCTCAGCTAAAATGGAACCATCCACCTAGAATAAGCACAGAGCAGGAAAGCCAAGGGCTGGGTACCTGGTAGGTAGAACAGACTTCCCAGAAAATTCTTCTGTATGGCACTATCTGGGATCTGACTTTTTTTCTTTCCCTTTCTTGCTCTTTTCTTGCCCTTTCTTCTGTAAAGCAGCACCAGGTAAATTCAGACTTCTAACACAAACACCAGCAGTCCCCTGAGCTGAAAAGCCTGCAGTAGTCACAGACAGCTCTGCCACAGCTCTCTGCTTTGCCTTATTTTAGCCCCACAGAAGAAGAGCTAAGGTGCTTACAGTGGGCCTGTATGTGGTTTGGCTTGAGAACTCTATCTTGGCTCCTGCTACAGCCCTGAAGCATCCAGCAGCAAGCTTTACTATTCTGCACCAGGGCTCTATCTGCAAATACTTCTATTTCAGCAGCTTCTCTCCAATGTGGCAGATTTGCTATGAGAAACCTGGCAGCAAAGATTTTTTCTCCTCTCTCTTTCTCTGACAAATGTATAAAATGTATTAGGTTTTCACGTTCTAATTTATTTATGATATAATAAACCCCTCTGTGTCCTGGCCTCTTTCAGGGATTGGAAGTGAAGTGTTCCACTTACCTGCCATGGTAAAACCCCACAAAACTGTTGGTGAGGAGAAGGAGTTGGAGAGAGGGATGGGATAAGAGGTGGAATTGGAGGGAGGAAAGTGGAAGAGGCAGAGACAGTTCCTATCATTTGGTTTCTCATTTTGTGCTTCCCTGCAGGATTCACCCAGCTCTGGTGCTGACAGAGCTTCTCCATGTGTCTGTGCAGTGTCCATGTTTAGACCTTTGAGGGAAAACTAACATGAATTACAAGAAGGGAGTGTGTCTGGACGTCCTCATTCAGGATGAGAGGATGGGAATGCAGGAGTAGGATGTGGAAAGAAAACAGGATTAAGTTTCACTTGTAGTAAAGGATTTATTTGACAAGATCACTTTAAAAAGGAAAATCAAAACTCAGTAGAGTGCAGAGGACCAGTGTCTGTCCTGTGTCAGGGTTTGGGCACACACTTGGCAATGCTGTATGTTCTTTATAGAACTGCAATGCAGAAACCAAAGCTCCCATGCAGACCCACTCACTCTGTAACTACAAGTCTGCTTTTCTTCCCAACCTTTTCCTTCTGTTCTGTTTGTAACTCTATCTGAAGGGACCTTCTGACAAGGTAGAGACCTGGATTTTATCCATCAAACTGCCAAGAACTTAAGAAAACCCCATTTGTCCACTTAATGAAATGGGCACTGCTGGGTTTATGTGGTTGGTTTTCTTTGCTCTGAATAAATGATTGTCCCATATGCAATCTTTTTCCAAGTAAACAGTATTTTATTATTACTACTGGGGAAAGAGGTTTACGTTTTCATAGATGATGTATATATACCCATGATGTGCAGGTAGCTTTACACTACAGGAGGCTGCTGTATTGTGGACATCCAATGTCTTCATAAGGCTGAGAAATCATGCAAAGAAATGAGAGGGAATGAAGTGTTCCCAGGAAAACAAACCAGCAAACCAAAATGGAAGCTAAGAATGACTGGGGCTGACAAAGTGAAGAACAAAGGTCTGCAAAGGTCTTCAGCTTGATCCGTTTCCAGATCTGTTCAAATTAAAGGATTAGAAAAACCCAAATCCCAGATCAACCATTCAGAGTCTTAAAGCTGAATCTTGTGCCTTCCTGAGTTCTTGAAGTGTATTATTGATCTTTGCTTATGTGAGTTCCCAATTCACTGAGATACCTGTGAATCCTCAGCACCCAGTTGTGGGTTCAAAACTGAGTGCATCTTTCCATCTACTGGCATGAGGTGGTAAAGGCCAGTGCCTGGAATTACAGGAGCAGTCTATGTTAGCATCTCTATTGGCAATGCAGTTCTTAAGCTTCTTGAAATCCCAGCTTGTGTTAAGGAGCCTGTTCCAGGCAAAACCTAAGCATGTTACCCAGGTGCAGAAACAGGGGGCAAGTATCCTGACAGTTAAAGCTGCAATCCTCACCTGCAAGAATAACCATAACCCTGCTCACCCTTTTCCCCCAGCGGACATAGCATTTTCTCATGCTTCACTGGTACTTCAAGGGATGCCCTGTTCTCTTCTTTGCAGCTGAGTTCTCATCACCAGACCTTCCACAGAGAGGGACTCATCTAGGAGTCCCCTGGGATGGGTTTCCCATAGGATTAGCTTAGGTGAAGGACAGAGAAAAGGTGTCTGTAATGCTACGGGATGGATTTGCTCAGGCAAGTGATACAGGTTCATATGTGTATGGTCCTATTGATGGATTTGCTATAGGATCTACCTGAATATGAAGTGGAGCCTGTCAGAATATTTCTTACTACAAAAGCTACACTATTTGTACCCACAGCTTCAGGTACAACAATCTCATTGTAGGATTTTCTTGGGTAGGACAAGGGTGTATGTAAAACTTAAGGGTGATTAATGCTGCAGGGTTTTTCCAGGAGAGAAAAACACCAACAGTGACTGAGGGAGGATGGAGAAGACGGAGCATCCTCTCTGATTTGTCTCACTCTATAGCCTGGTGACCCTGACCTTGATGGGTCAGGAACACCAAGGACCATGGTGATCGTTGTGACCAATACGGCATCAAATCAAGGACATGGTGCGCTCACTTCTGACTTCAGACATAACTGTTATGGAATAACAGTTTTGTCTAAGTAGTGAGTACATAGTGGTAATGATTATTAATGTGTAGGAGAAAACCATTAACCTGCAGTGTGTTGTTAATGAATGAATGAATGAATCTATTAAAATTTTTTTCTTGAAGTTCGAAACTGCCCTGATTTATCAGTCTTCTAAACACTCCTGTCACAGCAATCTCCAATTTCCTAACAGAAATATATGTACGTATGTCCAGTTGTAACGATGTATAAACCTTTGTAATATATTATTGTTTGTGCTATCATGAGAAGAAATATAAACTACGTAGAAGAGACAAACCTTTTCAAACACCCAAAGCACTCTGGTTTGGTAAAGAAAAACAGTCTTCTCTAAGGTTTATTGAAGCCAAAAACAAGGTTGGCAAAGCTTGGTAATTTGTTTTCCGATGTCACAGAAGTAACATTTTTTTTAAAGTTTGTAAGATAACTCTTAAATCCTTCTCAGTTAGCATCGACATATATGCAGGGATAATTCATATGTTGTATTGCTGTTGATGAAGGAGAAATGCTCTAACTATGAGTAACTTTGAGAACTGAGGTTCCTGTAATACTGTGCTGATTTTCAGAATGAATCCATAATTATCAACTGGATAATTTGCAAATGTAAAAAAAAATATTTCTGTTATGTCTGCCTATACTCATGCTTGTTCACGAATACCTCAGTTCAATGACACCAAAATCAGGAAATAAAGCGTGTGCCTTAAGTTTTAGGGCTACTACTTTGTTTTAAGAAGAGAGACAAAAAAAACCCAAACAGTTCTGATTTACTAATTCTGTATAGGTACCCAAATGAAATCTTTAAAAATTTCTAACTAGTAATTAATTGCATAGTAAACTACAGACATTCTTGTAAGAACAATAATAATGTGGGTTTTTTTTGGTTTTTTTTCTGGCTTTGCACATAGCTAATTGCCTTGTGAAGTTCAAAACTGAGAATTTACTTCTGCATGATGTACTACAATTCTCTACTGTTGCACTGGGAAAAAAACAAGGCCAGGTTCTAAAGGAATAACTCATTCATCCTTTCTTCTCTCATTTTCAAACAGTAATCCATTGTGCTTTTCTGAAAAATTGGTGACTGATGAGAAGTTCTATTGATCCACCTACATCTCCCACCCTGAGATGAATAATGCCTACGAGCAAACTGACTTCAAAGAGACACATTGATTTGAAGACAATTTAAATGGGGAGAGTATGTGTGTGTAGGGAAGAATTCTTCCACAATAACTAAATGCAGACTATCAAATTTAACACATTAAAAAATGTAGAAATTATGCTGCATAATGTTTAGCAGAGTCCTTAGCAGTCTTTTCATACCCACCCTGTTTTGGAAAGCTGTATGTTGGCCAAAGGCAGTCGCTAGTTTCAGAGAAAAAGTAAAAGTTTTCAAGATACTAATCCAAGGTTATGAAACTCTCAAAACTGGAAAATATCTGGCTTCAACTTTGTCTTTGTCTTCTTAATTTTTGAGCCATTCTGGTACTTTGCCAGAAAAGTTAAAATAGTAAAAACCATACCCATACACTTAATAGATTAATTATACCATGTAACTTCCCCTCCCTGCCCTCCATTGCACTGCTTAGAGAGTGATGTAACAAAGGAGTTTTCATTAGAATAGAGTAAGATAATAGTTATTTCTCCAGGATTCTAGATTATGCCACCCTCTTTTGAGCAGCTCCCTCAAAGAGCACTTTTGGTAAGCCATGAAGTGAATTACGCCACTATGAATGAATATGAAAACAGTATACGAGAACCTATGAGATAGTCTGTCAGCTTGGAAATGCGATTCTCTTCCTACTGAAGCACCAGAGCCAGTGAGAGTGACTGGCAAGTTTGTTGGAGCTGAAAACTGATAAAATCATACTGAAATTATATTAAATACATAGAACACCAAATGTAAGTAATTGTTTTTCTAATGAGAATCAGAATCTGAGACTACTTCAAGATTTATTACCCTATTTTTAAGTGTTCATAATTTGGTGGAGAAATTATTTTTCCTTATTGATTTAAGGTCTATATACCATCAGCTAGTATTTTGGTTCAATTTCTGATTTTTGCCATGTAAATATAAAGTTTGTTACATTTCCCAATCTCTTGTTACATTCAGTTCAAACAGTCAATTCTCTGATGCAAGTGGATGTTGTTGACTGAAGCAAATTTACTTGACTTACGCTGCAAACTGCTGTGAGCATGTAACATGTAAACCAGATGAAATGCAAGCCTATAACCTACTCCATGAACCCTGAGGGAAAATTTGGTGTACTCTACATCTTCTCAAAGATACTCTTTTACATTGTGTAAGAAGTAAGAAAACAGTAAAGTACATGAGAATAAGGCTCATTCTGTGTAGACAGAACTCATTGAATATACTTTTTGGTATTTATGGGAAACATTATTAACAAAAGAAGATTAAGGGTGGTATTTATTCATGCATTCTTTTAAAATCATACAATTCTGAAGTGCTCTGTTCTCTAAGGGTTTTTTCATGCTACTTTGAGCAGCATAGCAGCTGTAACTGGCTATTCTCTTAATTTTTTGTAATTTTTACTAGCTTGCCTCCTTTGAGATGTCTGTACTCAGTAAAACAGCATCCTTGTCATCACCTTTAGAAGAAATCCATACAGCAAAGCAAAGAATGCATTCACTGTATTCACTGCTGTGAATGAAGTGCTAACTTCATATCTCAGTAACTGCTCTAACAAACCTATCACTCTTACTGCTAGAAGAAACACAAACACATTTCAAATAATCCATTAATGATCACAAATACAGGCTTAAACCAGATATTTTGTTATTTTTGGCTAAAGTTATGTAATTTTCAAGTTCTTTTTTATGACAGTGTTTACTCTAAAAAGTCCATGAGAATCATTTATGACAGTAGGAAATTGTATTTTCAAATAAATATCCCCTCTACGCTAAACCTGAGACATTTCCATCCTTTGTTCTGTTATTCATTATCTTTGCTATCACAGCTATATTTTACAGGTTTTGCACAGTTTGTTTGCTCTTCCTATCTTGTAGTTCTTTATTCAGTTCAACTCTCATTCCCAGATCTGCAATAACCTTACTTTAAACTTACTTTGAACCTTGGCCTCCTGTCCTGGAAAATGGCCTTCAGGAGAGTAACTAACTTTCTCCACTGTTTCTTGATCTGGTATAATTTTTGGCTTTTTAGACTACAGATTTGAATTTGTCCCATTTGTGAATCTAGTCCTAGACTATGATGCCATTATTCCAACTGTACTGGTGAAAAATGAGTTTTCTTAAGCACATTTCTTGCAGAACATATTATCTCTCCCTTCTCACTGCCCCTCTCCCCCCCAAAGAAACGGTAAATATAAATTCACACAGGGTAGATAACATCCACATAGGATGCTTAGAAAGACTTTTCTAAAGCAATTGAATTTTCTTTAGCTTTTTTTATTTAGCTTGTAATATCTGTACTGCTTCATATAGCAATGCCTTGTAAAGGTTTCAACCAATATACTTGGTGATCCCATATTGTAAAATATAAATTTCATTTCCTTCCATACCTTACTTTATTGTTCATACATAACAGAAATCCTGTGGAGGACAGCTGTTCTCTGATAATTCTTACCTCTAGCAGACTTTGTAATCTCTTCAAGAGAGATAGTTTGAATGGACAATGTTAGAGCGAAAAAGCACCTATAAAAAGTCCCTATACCTCAGGTCATCCATATGCACTGACTATTCATGGGAGGGCTTGCACATCATTAAATCTATAAAAATACATATCAGTATTTCCAGACCTGAACGTTAAATATCAGGTCAAAATTTTTGTTGAACTGATACTTATTTGAGGTACCCTGTCAAAGTTTGATATGAATTATATTTGGGACAAGCTGCAGTTCCCATCATCTGCAGCAGTGGGAATTTTGGATATGCAGCATACTTAGTCTCTCCAAGATCCTGAAATATGGAATTAGAAAGCTGTTGATGGGTGAAAAAAACAAAGAAGAATTATTAAAAGATATGTTACATGTCAACATGGTGCATTAGTAGCTGTGCCTCATCTCTGTAATCAAGTGGAAACAATAGACTAGGTTGGAAACACTAGAAACACAGAAGAAGAAAATGATGGAAAATAATTAAAATTTATTAAATTAAGGATATAGTGAAAAAATTACTTGCAACACTGTAATTTCCGGCCTTTTAAAATAATGCTGGCTTCTACCACTCCTAGTACCTATCTGATAATACTCAAGTGTTCCTTTGCCTGCTCATGAAGATCATTTAGCTCAACAATTGGGCTCTTTTTCTTTGCTGTCACCCTAAGGTGCCTTTACACAGAAAGAAAAAATTGTTTGTTCTAACGAGTAGCCATATTTTTAGGATTAGTACATTTTCTTTTCTACTTTTGATTCTTATGATATCTCAAAAGTCTCTACAGCCTATTTAAATGGGATCTTTCCCATAGATTGTTGCCCTGGTTCCTCTTTTGTGCTTTTCCCTTTTATTATCTCTCAGGTTCCAAGACAGGTTTGACATGGGCCAAAAGTACACATCAAGGGACAGGAGAAGGTGGAAAGGACAAGTTTCAGAACAAAACCAATTAAAAAGTGTGAAAATGAAAATGACAAAGGAAGTTGAAGTCTCTAGTGATAAAGACAAATTAAATATGTAAGCACTCATAATATCCCATGTTCTGGCATGGGATTAACCAAACACCTGTCAAAAAACAGACCTTGCCCTCTTCAAGGGCTGTTTTAACAAATAGTTTTCTATTCTCTTACTCCTGCCTTCAATTTGGGACCTACATTACAGACTTCCTTAAATGACTGATGACTGTTGTTCATGAATACCATGGTCAACACCAGCACAGAATCAGTGATCAGTCAAAAGAAATATCCTCTCTGAGGCAAATCACTTCTGGGCCATGTAAGCAAGGAGAAAATACGATATTTTTTTCCCCTTAATATCTCACACATAGTAAAAGATTGTGCTCTTACTAAGAAGTCACAGAAGATGAATTTGCATTTCAGATCCTGTTTTTTATACTTCCATGGTAAGATTTTATCACTTTTGAAATTATCAGAAGGGCTTCTGGAAAAAAACATGAGGTTTGAGGAGCTATGAATTTAACAGAGGACTATAAACACAAAATCAGATTTTACACTGAAGTTCCTCCAAAGCCTATAAAAGTTAATGATTTTAGGATAATTATATGAGGCCAAAATCCCTATGAAAGCTGTTTGCAGTACGTGTAACTACCATTCTAAAAATAATAAAAGAAATTAAATTATGCGACTGCATTTAGTTCATTTGAACAATGGCGTTAAAGCTTCATCTGGTACTTGTGTATTATTGATCACAAGATCATCAGTTTAGCACATCAAAATCATATGGAATCAGGTTACTGTCACAATGAACAGAATCAGAAAAATGAGACGCTGTCATGGGCAAGACAGAATAGATGACAACCAACAGCTGATGTAGATACTGAGGTGAGTTTCTGACCGAGGATTTGCCCTACCTGATCATCTCACACACTCACTCCAGCACTCTCCCTGTTCAGGTTCCAATGAAGGCAGTGGCTGCTGCTCCAGGACAGACACACAGAAAGTTGTGTTTGTTCCTCCACTACTACTTCTCACCATTACCCACCTCAGGAATTAGCAGCCATGGATTCTGGAGCCCTCCAGCTCTGGTCTCTCTTCATCTCCCTCATCTCCAGAATGTTTCCCCATTTCCAGGACTTTTTCTCCATGCAGGAGCTTCGCTTTCACCTCTCTGAGACTATTTCTTCTTTTGGGTAACTCTCCACTTGAGCACCAGCTCTTTCTTCCAGATAGTTAAGGCAGCACTCGTCCTAGTCTAAACACAGAAAGAAAACATGTGATAAGTATCCAATCTGGTGATTCTGTCTCATGCCTATATTACCTGGATGCTGCTATTAATCTGACTATTACCAAAATTAGCCACGAGCATGTCCTGGTCACAGACAGCAAGTAACAGGCTTCTCTTGGGAGTTTAAAACTTCAAGTTTTTGAAACTCACCCGTTCAACACACATGCATCCACATTCAATTATTGCTACCTTATAGTATTAATAATTTAAGCTTTTTTCTACTTACAACATAAGCCCTGATTAAATTTATATTTAAACTTGGAACACTGTACAGACCAGCTCATCTCCAGTTTTCTGATTGTATCTTCATGATAAACACTGTTATGTAACAATTACTGCCTAAAACGTTCATCTGTTTTTCTGGAGATGATCTTTTTCATGTTGGATTCAGTAGAAATTAAAATACACTGCTCGGCTTTTTTACTTCAGTACTTTCTATTTATTACTTACATAATCTGGAAAAGTGTTTTCTGAGACTAACATTTATTTATATATATATAAATACATTAAATATGTTCATGGCTGTACCTCATCTTTTGCTTTTGTTTTAGTGTTTGTGTGATCATATATAATTAATAAGGATAATGTGGCATAATCTGGTTTAACTATGCTGCTTTTTTAAAATAGATTGTTTCTTGTATTTTGTTGGTTGCATACTTTGTGGAATATAATTAGCCATAGTAAAACAAAATTTCTAGTAACTAGATATAAGAGAAGATCTCTGCTTCTTTGGATATCAATAATTCTGATGAAATATAGATGAAGATTTATAATTGTAAGATGTTTAAATGATCTTCACAAAAAAATAAGAAAAATTAAATTAAGGATTTCCAGAACAGAGCATGTCATTTTATCAACTGTCTGAAGTATCATCCATGTTTTGCAGGTAATACTGAACATAATTTTGAGCAGCACCATTAACATAATAGTATAACCAGCTGAAAGTAGTTCAGCATTCTGAAACAATTCCAGCACCTCCTATTTCTTCTTGCAAACTACTAAGATGTTGGTATGTGCTTTTTTGGTTTGTTTCTTTTATGCATCTGAAGGTGATTTTTTTGATGTAGAACCATATTTTGATAGGGATATTTTCATTTTATATCTTATACTTAAAAAGTCAAATTGACAAATTTAAACAACCAAACCAGATTTTACCTTAATTTTCCACATTTTAATACTTAAAGTGAGTCAAAAACATCATTATTTATTTAAGTGGTTAAACTCCCTAATGCAAAGCTGAGCACTTGTGTCTCTTATGTATTGTCATACAGAGGTCATGAATTGTGTAACTTTGATTGTTTCACCTGGTACTGTTATCAGTAACATTCTGACACTAACATTTTTAGAATGTAATGAGTTTCCCATGACCTGTTTTTAATACATTTATTTCCCTGTTCTTAATGGTGCCTCTGAGGAGGCAAGACGAAGGAGTCTCATATTCTGTCGGCACACCTCTGCTGAAGTGGTAGCAACAGTACAATTTGGAAAGTCTTGTTCTATTAAGGACCACTGGCTCTTAATGGGTATTTTAATTTTGCTATCTATGCAAACTCTTGTGTGTGCTCTGTTGGACAAGCAGACCTCATAAATTCATTAAATTAATTGTTCTGCATTGCACAGATAAACAAACAAACAAACAAACAAAATCCCAACAAATCCAACCCTCAGTGGCCACAATGAATATTCAAATTTGACTTTGAATAATGAAATGTAAGTAATCATTCAAAGTTACATGTGTTTCTAACATTCACCAATGACAATGCTATTTCCAAATTTAACATATCTGGATTATACAATCATATAACCTAACAATAAATTCCAGTAGCTAGGCTCCCAGTTTTCTCTGAGAAACTTGTTATCTGTGAAACTTTCTGTATTAGGTAAAATACATTTTCAATTTTAAAATTGATTATGTTATGATAATGCAAAATGATGTTGCTGCATTAATGTAAATGTCTGAAATAAATGTCTTTCTAAATAAATTCTGCAATATAGTTTTTACCTGCTTGAGTTAAGGACTATTGACCTTGTTTAATATCCTTTTATGAGGGTTTGCATTTGTGTGGCAACATTGCTTTTAGTTACGTTAATACATGTTTTTTGACACAGTAAAGGCATTTATTGACTGCAATTAAACAGTAAAATATTGATTAATTGCACAGTTAAGTGAGCCACAGCTTGTCATAATTTTGAGATGAGTTATATGCTTTTCATAATTACAGTAAAAATATTCACAATATCATCATAGATTGCTTGATCAATATTTTAATTAGAGAAGTTTAAGATTGGAGGAATACTTCAGATCTTTCTCTGCCTTGCAACATGCTAATTATTTCATAAACTGTATTGGGTTTACATGGCAAGGTTTTAGTAGCTGGGAGCTACAGGGGTGGCTTCTGTGTGAAGCTGCCAGAAACTTTCAGTGTCCAAAACAGAGCCAATGCCAGCTGGCTCCAGAGGGAACCGGGCACTGTCCAAGGCTGAGCCCATCAGCAATGGCGATAGCACCTCTGGAATGACAAATTTAAGAAGGGAGAAAAACAACTTTGAAGTCCTGTTCCTCATGGGGAGCTTCAGCCACCACGACATCTGCCAAATGGATAGCACAGCGTGACATAAGAAATCTATAAGGCTACAGGATATCACCAATGACAAATTCCTGATCCAAGATTCCATTCTACAATAAAATTACTAGCTTGGTAGGCTAGGAGAGAGCAGTCAATATTGTCTACTTTGACTTTAATTAAGCCTTTGACACTGTCCTCCATAAAATCCTTATGAAAAGCTGAAAAAGTATGGGCTGGATGAGCAGATAGTAAGGTGGATTGAAAACTAAGTAGCAGATCCCAGAGTGAAGTGCTAAGCAGTATGAAATCTAGTTGGAGGCCAGTAGCTAGTGTCTACCCCAAAGGTCAAAACTGACTAATCCCATTCAAGATCTTTATTAATGATCTGAATGATGGAACAGAGTGTGCCCTCAGCAAATTTGCTGTTAACACAAAACTGTGTGGAGTGGTTGATGCACTAGAGGGTTGTGCTGCCACCCAGAGGAACCTTATGAAGTTCAGCAAGGGAAAATACAAAGTCCTGCTCCTGGAGAGGAACATCCCCATACACCAGTATATGCTGGGGGTCACCCGGCGAGAAAGCAGGTTTCCTGGGTGTCCTAGTGGACACCAAGCTGAACATAAGCCAGCAATGTGCCTTTGCAGCAAAGAAGGCTAATGGTATCCTGGGCTGCATTAGTCCAAGTATTGCCTATAGGCTAAGGTATGTGATTCTTCCCATCTACTCGGCTCTGGCAAAGCCACACCTGGAGCTCTGTGTCCAGTTCTGGGCTCCTTAGCACAAGAGAGACTTGGATATAATGCAGAGAGTCCAGTGAAGGGCTGGGAAGGTGATGAAGGGACTGGAGCATCTCTGATAAGATGAAAGGCTGAGAGAGTTGGGACTGTTTAGTCTGGAGAAGAGAAGGTTCAGGAAGGACCTTTTAAATGTCTATAAAATACCTGAAGGGAAGGTTCAGAGAGAACAGAGCCAGGCTTTCTCCAGTGGTGTCCAGTCACAGGATCAGAGGCAATTGTCACACACTGAAACACAGGAGGTTCCCTCTGAACATCAGGAAACACTTTTCACTCTGAGGATGACTGAGCACTGGCACAGATTGTCCAGGGACAGTGTGAAGTCTCCGTCTTTGCAGATATTCAAAAGTTGCTTGGACATGGTCTTGGGCAACTGGGTCTAGGTGTCCCTGCTTGAACAGGAGGTTGGACAAGATTATCTCCAGATGTTTACTTCAATCTCTACCATTCTGTCATACTCTGATTCTGATGTACTGGCCCTTTTGCATCATGCTAGTGGCAAAAAATGATGGGGTTCAACCTAGAGGTTCAAACTAAATATTTCTTTTGGAACACTGGAACTCACAGGTTAAGGAATACTAGAAAGTTATGCAGATGTTTTTGCTCTGCCTTCTATCAAAGCAAAAAATGCCTAGAAACAAGCTGAGTGTCTGTCTCTGCTTCAAGTCCACAATAACCACAGTTCCATGTCTCAGGAACACCCAGCTCAGTCCTATGTCATTTGAATTTTTAAAGTAGACAACATTTACTTTAAGACTTCAAACTTCATTATTATTTTTAAAAAATTAAAAGTTTTTTTTTTTTTTTAATATATGTTATTATTTTTAGCATCTATATGCCACACAGAAAGCCAGACTTGGGACAGAAAGATTAAGAATGCATTTCTCTAAGATCAATAGGACTGAAGCATTGGCTCAGCTAACAGTATCATGCTTTTATAGTGGGAAAGATGTCTGATCTCCTGTTAAATTCCTGGCAGAATTTGAAAGCAGCAACCAGCTATCTCTTGTCTCTCTGAATAACAGGTATCAGTATATTCTCCAATATTTAATCTATTTAAGTCCAATAGATTTCCAGCTCCCTTCTTCTGCTGGAAACAGAATGCTAAGGCCCTGGATGAGTGCAAAAGGAAGGTAAAGGGTCTGTGTAGGGTGCAAAACTTCACAGCAAAGATGCTGTGCTTTGCATTTGTGCCTAAAAGTATTGAAATGCCAGCATTTTGGTGACTACTGAACAGTGCTTGTACAGTGTTAAAGTGCACTTTCTCTCTCTCTTCTCCATCCCAATCCCTAAAAGCCACTAGGACTGAGGTGGGAAAGAGGCTGTGAGGGGACACAGCTAAGGTAGCTCACCCAAGCTGACCAAAGGGATATCAAATACCATACTGCATCAGACTTAGTTATAAAAAGTGTGGTAAGAGGAAGCAGTGGATATTCAGAATTATGGCGTCCATCTTTCTATGTAACTGTTACGTGTGATGGAGCCCTGCTCTCCTGGAAATGGCTAAGCACTTGTCTGACTATGGGACATAGTGAATGAAACTTTTATCTTGCTTTGCTTACTTGTGAAGGTTTTCCTTTACCTATTAAACTGTCTTTATCTAAATCAACAAGTTTTCTCTTTTACCTTGCTGATTCTCTTCCCCATCCCACTGGGAAGGATGAGTGAGCTGAGCTGCTTACCAGGGTTGACCCACAGCTTCCCAATTTCAACGGGTACGCTTAATGAGGTTCTGCTTCCCAGAAAGTGGCAGGACATTTGCCTGCCAATGGGAAGTAGGAAATGAATTCTTGGTTTTGCCTTTCTTGTAAGGAAGGCTCTGTTTTTCCTACTAAGCTCATTTTATCTTGACCCACGAGGGATTTTTTACATCTAATTTTCCCCTGCCATTCCTGTTGAGGAGAGGGAGTGAGAAAACGACTGCATCTGGCAACTGATCAAGGTCAAACTGCCACAGGGAATAACATCCCTCAGTCCCTAAAGGCATGTTTGAAAGCAGGTTTACTTTACCTCTCCAAGATAATTTCGAGGTAGTTCTATATATCCACTTTAAGCCCTTAGTGTATAGCTGTGCAGTATCTTCTCAGAGTTTTCCAGATACCTTACCTATTATTCAAGGACATTGCATTTCCCATGGCAATGCTGTCAAATGTACTAACTTATTCACTGATTTATTAAGTCTGTCTTCAGAATGAAGAATTCTTTAACATCTCTGAAGTCACCTAAATCATTTACTATAGCAGTAAGATCCTCTTTCTTACTGATTCAGACCTTATTATTTTACAACAAACCAAATTAGATTAATTATTTTAGAGCAAATATACTAAATACTGGTTTTATTCCACCAGGCAGGAAATTTTTTAAACTATTTACTTCAAAGCATATTTTTAAGCTGACATCCTGTGGGCTTAAGTGTAATACAGAATGGATATTGCAAGGTGTACTGCTGGTAGGCAAGATTATGTGACTTCACAGAATCAAATCAGTAGGACTGTCAGGTCTCAGCAACTTCGTTACCTGTTGCTCCCTTGGGTTGTGTTCAAAAAGAGCCTGTAATGAGCTAATTTCTGAAATACCATGACCAGAGGGCATATTTCCTTAAAGGATTAAGATCTGATTGTTTGGCCAAAAAAAAAAATATCATGTAGAAGAGAGATATGTAAAGGATAGCATAAAAGATCTCTTTTTTTAACAATTATATCTATAAATCAATGAAAGATATCAGAGCTGAAACAAATTTGACTCTTTCTCTGCGTTAGATCTTATGCGTAAAAAATAAAAACATTATTCCTCACTATCTCACTATCAAAAGATTCTGCTATCGAGATCTCAAACAACAGTATCAGCAAAACTATCCCTGAGGAGAAACCATTTTAAGAAGTAATATATGACTGAATGCCCTCCTGTTCATAGATAAAACCTTGACAGGAGTTATGGTGATTTCAAACAGAACAAAAGGCCAACCAAACTCTTTTCCAGATGCATTTCTTAACTACCTTTCACTCACAGAGTGCATTACAATTGTCAGGTGGCTCCAGCCACACTGTTATGAACTCAACCTTTCATTGCATTAAAATGTAAAAAGGTCATGAAAGTCATCCACTCCTCAAATGCAAGCCTAGGAGGAGACCCAGCTCTTCACATTTGTCAATAATGAATAGTTTCAGTCTGCATACTTTCTCTCAAATTGGAATTCTGTTTTTCATCTGTAGGGAAATGCAATAATCTGTCTACTGAAGAAAGTAAATGATATTTGAAAACTGTCTAGAAAGCTTTATACCAAGATATCATCCCCTGCAAATCTCCGTCTGATGATATTATAGTTTGTAGCACATTTCAGGGCTGAAACATATGCAATGGAAGAAAAAATTAATTAAAGAAAAAAGGTTTAACCTTGTAAATAGCATACGGCCTTTTGAATTACCATAAATCAGGATTAAGAAAACAGTGTTTCTTGGTTCATTTATACCATGCAGTGTTGTTTTTCAGTTAATAACCAGCATCCTGACTTAGTTCCATAGGAAACTGCAGTTCAAGTACATTCATCTTATTTTTATTTTTAATCATCTTTGAATTTTTGTCTCAGTTGTGAAGTTTTCATTAAGATCAGAAAATCTTGTTTTCATAGCAGTTTTAGTTCAATAAATCAGAGGTCAATATTTGCATACTTTTTTTTTTTTTTTGCTTTCGACAGATTTTATGACATTTTTATTACATTTGTCCTTAAAGCAATATAAAAATGTGGCTTGCACAGCCTCTTTAAATTGAAAAGCTGCCTTATTTGTATGGTACACAGTTAACATTAGCCCTTTTCCAGGAATCATTGATGGGTAATAATATGAAAAACTTGTTTGATATTAAGACTAATAAATTATATATTTTCTGAGGCCATCCTCAAATTCCTCAAAGTCTTTCATATATCTGTCTCTGTGTGTAAACAAAGCAAATTTTCTCTCTTCACTTAGATACTTTATACAGGTACTTTATACATAAAAAAAAAAAAGGCAAATATTTGTTGCATACATAACTTTTTTGAAAAACAAGGAGATAAATGAAGAACAGGGTTGGTGAGGTGGTTTGGTTTTTTTTTTATCTGGTTGGTTTACATGTATGACTGGAGATGCTGTCTATGGAAAATAGCATTTCAGGAAGAATCTTGTTTCATATCCAGAATTTATACAAATATATTTCAATCTTTCATGAGATAAATTTAGTCTTTAAATAGGAAGGTAACTCCAAAAATTAAGCTCATACACTGAGTTTGTATATACATTGAGTTATAACTGTCCACACCAAATAATATAAATTGATTTCACCTTATCTCTTGCTAGGCAGTTTGAGCATTTGCCCTCTTTTTTCTTCTCTCAGAGTGTTCCTATTTTTTGATGGAAAATTCATTCTCTATGACATTGAAAAGTTAAGAAATTAAAAGTGAAATGTTAATTTTTATATTGATTCATAGCAAACTGAAGTATCTGTCATTAATAAATTGAAACAAAATGCGGTATGTGAAGTCCACCAAACCTTAAACTGGCTTTGTGTCTGCATAAGGACTTTTATTCCAGAAGTTTAATGAGCTCATTCTCTCCCTTCTCTGGACTCCTTAGTTGTCACTCCTTTTCCATAATAAGCTGTGGCTAATACAGAATGGAGACCATGATGGACTGTTGGAAATTAAGTCTGGGTTTCTAAAATATTGTGGTAAATATGTAAAACTGCATAAATAGTAAGTTTCCTATACTGCTCTACACATACAAATCTGGCCTGCTTGAAACCAACAACAGGTTTCCCACAGCCTTCAGTGAAATAATTCTTCAGAAAAATATACAACCTTTAAGTAGTTTTTTGCTAGAAAGGAAGTTCTCATGACATCAGCAAGCTGTGTAAGCTGCAGGGAAAAGCTTTCATATTGGTGCCTTCAACCCCACAACTTTTAATCGAAAAATATAAGCCTCTTGGGCTTAGAAGCAACCTTCAGCAAAGTTAGAATCAAGTATGTATCACTAGATAAGGAAAAAAAACCCTAACACAATCTATATATTTCATATAATATAGCTGAGTCATTTAAAATCGAAATTATATGAATTATATGAATTTACATTTCAAGACAGATTACATTTAAGGGTGTGAATCTTAACATATGTCACTTATATTTCATCTTTTAGTGTAGCTTTCTGAGAGATGGCAAAAGATGATGAAAGATTCGCAGGTTCCAAACATAGCATTATAGTACTCCTAAAAAAACCCCCAAACTTTTATTATCTTAATGACAATTTTCTATTTCTTTGATCTCATTTACATGTGTAAAGAATATAAATAGATATAATTTTATTAATCTTAAATTCTAGTCACTGTTGTTGCAAAATATCATGACTGCTTTTCTGCCGTCATGGGAAGAGTATCACTGAGACAGTTTTCAAGTATAAATTACTTAAAATAGTTAATTTCCTAGCCGTTTTGTAAAATTTAGATGATTGAGATATTTCTTGCTGTAAATAGATCTTGACTGTATCTTTGAGGGCACATTTTGGTAGAGATAAATCATATCTGGTTAGCAGCTAAATGGCTACTAGGGAGTTATCACAGACTAATAGTCAGTCTGAGAATATGTTTCTTCCTGTAACTCTTCCAAACAACATCTGTGGCTGGAAACAGGAATATGACTTCCTGTTTTGGTTGCATGGCTGAGAACAAATCTGGTTAATTGCATACAAGATGGAAGCTGTTCTGCACTGAAAACTGAAGTAGTGCTCTGTAATTTATCTGTATAGGAGGCTTTTCCATGCAGTAGTGACATAATTAAGCAGGTAAAGTTATTAAGTTACTTTTTCATGTGGAAAGTTTTATACCACAGTAAGTAAGGTTCCTTTTGGGGTTTTTTTGTTTGTTTGAGGTTTTTTTTTGGCAGTTTATTTTACACTGTTTCAAAAGCAACAAAAGCTAAACTTAAAAGAATATTTTTTTTACTTTGATGATGTAACTATTCCCTTTGAATACCTTTGAGTATTCTATGGCAGTACAATTAAAGCTGTTTAAAAACATTAGACCAAACAAAGAAAGCTCCACCCAACCTAAAAAGACTGTGGTCTTCCATTCACTTAGTACCAAGGTTACAGCTTAAATTATCTTCCATGTGCTTTCAGTTGCAATAGTGTTCAAGGCACATTTTCTTGTACTCCTCTATTAAAATCCTGAATCCCTCTCTCTTAAGTTTTGCTTCATCCACGCCTGCGATAACTTAAAATCTCTAATCAAAGTAAACTCTCTTTGTTCTAGGTGTCCTCTTCTTTCCCTTGCATCCATATATTTCTCATGTCTCTTTCAGAATACATGGGATATGCTTAGTAAGTATGTGTGTTACATTGAAGTGTTGGTCAAAATGAAGAATATTCAAAATTGTTATATCACAGTTGTCCCAAAATGTGTTTCCATCACATATTAACACTAGTAAGTAAGTTTATATGAAATAGAATTAAAAAAATCTTTCTCTCTTGAAAAAGAATTAAAAAACTTTTGGTTTTGAGTTTGTTTTAATACTGTTCACTCAATTTATCTAAAGGAAATTGGCAGAAATTTGAAATCCTTTATAATATATGGGGTTTTTTTAGCTTTTGGATGTGCAGCGTAACATTAATATAGCATGACTTTCATTTCCCGAAATAAGACTACAGAGCAAGTAAGTCAGCAAAAGAAAAAAAAAGGGGACAAGCATTACTGGTTTTTGTTTGCTTGTTCATTCATTTGCTTTTAACTCAGGACCTGTGAAAGCCTTCTAAAACTTCAAAGGATGTCCAATGAACTTGAATATTAACATTTGTCAAATTAGTTTACATATCTTTTAGAAGTAAAATCAACATACAAAACTTCCATGAATCCTAAACAGGATTAAAGTTTCACTATATACAATTCCTAGTATTTGGTTTTGGTTTTAACTGAATGATTAAAAATCAGAAAGAACCGTAAAATCAACATTGATTGAAACCATTCACTAGGACCCACTAGTATACTACAATCCTCACCTATGCTTTCATTACTTCCTAGTGGCATGGCTAGGAAAACTGCCTTGCAAACACTTCCCAGGCTATTCCCACTCTCCAACAGTGCCTTGCTTCTCTTTGAGAGGGCAAACCCAGTCAGCACCAGGCCAGGAGGCTCTCCAACAGTTTAAGAGTACAAATGACTGGTAGAAATAACTGACCTTGAGTGCTGGGGTATATTTTCTGACACTGCTTAATTTATAGGCGGTGAAGCCTTGGAGTGTGCTGTGCAATTGCCAAAGGACAAAAGCCTAGTCTTAAATATGGGACAGGTTCAGCACCTTAGTTACTGTTACCCATCTGCTTTTCTCTAAGTGACTCTTGGCTTGCAGTTAGACAGCAGTCATATATCACACATTGCATCTGTCATGTCACAAGCAAAAGATGAGAATGAGACCCGGGGGACAGTACAGTATGTGAAGTCAGTGGAAAGGTTAATAGGATTCATCTAGAGAAGGGAGAAATTTGTTCTCATTTCCAGGTGAAGGAAGGATTTCTTTTCTGGGTTTGTTTTTGGTTTTGTTTTTTTTTCCGTTTAGTGTCTTCTGCAGTATGTTAGTGCAAATGGCATGCTCTGTTGCCAGAATCATAGAATCATAGAGTAATTGGGGTTGGAAAGGGCCTTAAGATCATCTAGTCCCAATCTTCCCACCACAGGCAGGGAAACCTCACACTAAACCATGTCACCCAAGGCTCTGACCAACCTGGCCTTAAACACTGTCAGGGTTGGAGCATTCACAACTTCCCTGGGCAACCCATTCCAGTCCCTCACCACCCTAACAGTAAAGAATTTCTTCCTTATATCCAATTTAAACTTCCCCTTTTTAAGACTCCTGAAGTTCATATCTGCATACAAAGTTTGAAAGATATTTTATAACTGAAACCGTTAAAATGAAGTATCTCTCCTTTTCTTAAACCTAGACATTTAAGTGTTAGTGAAAATTACAAGACACTTTAGAGTGATAAATAAACATAACAAGGTGTGTGTTACTGTGAGATAACATGCACCTCAGAGCCATAGTGACATATGCCTTGGAGTGTCTTAATGCAATTATAAAATATCTCAGATTTAGTTTTTTTTTAAAAAAAGATTCACATGTTCACAGCTGTCCAGAAGAGAAACATGACAAATTTGTTACTATAATGATTATTGATGGATTTAGGAAAGGAAATATAATATTGGTTTAATATTCTGATTATTGTCTTAGTTTTTTGACACAGTCATAATGTTTATTGTTCCATGGGACTGGACTATGCCAAGGTTTCTGTTATGACAGTTTTAAACAACACTATAGCTGGTATTAGCAATCTCTAGTGAAATGTTTCCTACCAGCAAAATATTGAATTACCTGATTCCAGATTTCTTCCAGTTGGGCAGGTCACAGTTTAATTATCTTGTATTTGTCACCTTTGACTGAGATCCAGATTTGAATTCTTGCTTTTTTAAGGGGTAATAATAGGACCCCAAAACTTCTTAGTGTTAATGTAGATGGGAAAGTGAAATTTTATTCCTTGAAGCCACTGATCTCCATTTAGAATAGGTAGTGGCAAGTGATTAGGTCATGCCTCCTTGAAAAATACGTAAGCAAAACCAAGTGAATTGACATGGCAGAGAATTAATTCTCCCTTCCCCCTTCTCCTCTCCTTGACCCCTCAAGGATTGCTGAAGAAATAAGGAGTCAGGTGCTGAAAATCTGTTCCTACTGTGCTCTGAGAGTATTGCTGCGGTAATGACACCTCCAACTCTCAAATGAGTCCTCCACACAGCGACTCAATTGTTATCTATTAGACACAAAATGCTGCACATATTAACAAGAATTTTATTATAATATCAACTGTGATTGCCTGTCCATGTTATAGGATGTCCCATTATGCATTTCTTTGCATCATTTTTTATAAAATAATTATTATAACTATAGTGATGTGAATGTTTCTTATTTCTCAAAAAATTGCTAGAAATCAGACTGGGAGACAAGTTACACAAAGAGAATAAATTATTTAACCGCTTCTTACATTTACTGTGAGATGCTAACACATGCAATCAGTTCACCAAAGCTAGCATTTAGTCCTCAGGTTTTCTGCCAATGAAAGGAAGGGGAGCAGATGACCAATCCATTTTTTGTGATAGATTTTTCTGACCGTCTTCGCCATTTCTAGGTTAGCATTTTTAGAAGGAATAGATTTTACAACATCTCTCTTTTTTTCTGGTATTGTTGACTTCAGGTAAACACATAAACTCCCACTAGCAATGATTGCTGCATGTAAGGGTCTATAAAACCTCAAAAGGTCACTGTACAGAGCAATCAGTTGGGACTGTGAGAGAACACATTGACATTTATAATACAACCAAATCAGACGCAGTTCCTATGGAGACTATGCATGTGTTTTAATAATGCAGAGTTATTTATAATATACAACTTTACAGGAAATAAACATATGTATTGCTTGCATAAGAAAATCCAACCCTGTTTAATATGTGACTTTTGCTGTATTTACCTCTTTCCATGTCCACTATGATATAGTTGGCTTAACTTTACTGGACTTTTTTTTAAATACTGTCTTTTGCTTGTTGTTGGAGTACTCATGCCATTAGACATCATGTTCGCATATTTATACTCCTTCTAAACTTGTGGTTTCACATATGTCCTTGCATATTGCCACCCCTAACTCCCAGCACAGTTTATAGCTAGCAAGTAGAGCACAGGATGAAGGAGACACTGCTTATATACAATTTTTACTCACTGGACTGTTATACCAGTCATGAGTAACAGTCTGTTCCTAATAAATTTATCTGTTTTCTTTTTCTTTAAAGTAATGCTCTTGCCTCTGAAATAGACTTTATTGGCATGTTAGAGTACTGCTAGAAAGTTACCTCCACCACAGCTAATAAAACCTGATTACTTGGAAAAGGAATGAGTAGTGAAAAATCTTCTTTGTGTAACACTTCTTTTTGTGTACACTGTCAAATAGTTAGCAGAAATACAGTGTTAGATCAGACCTGTTTCTATCAAGGACAGTTAGGAACTTCTTCATTCAAGACTGTCTTTCTGATCTGATCAAGATCCTCATCAGTCATGGGTGAAATGAGTGCGACATAGAATCGTAGAATTATAGAACAGTTTGGGTTGGAAGGAATCTTCAAATGTCGTCTAGTCCAACCCCCCTTCAATGCACAGGGACATCTTCAACTAGATCAGGTTTCCCAGAAACCTGACCAGTGTGAAGTGAGTTAGCGCTGTCACTCCTGGTCGTTATGATGATCATGTTCTGAAGTACTGCTAAGACTGGTCTATAACTGTCAAGCTTCTACCAGTGGTCACAATGGAGCAGATGATGAAACCCTGATGATGAATCATAATTGCAGTTAATAAGTTAATGCAGAGATAGATAAAGTGTAACAAGAAAAAGAAACTGTCATCTAGAGACTAAAACAGGAGTCACCTGGCCATGTAATATGGAAAAAAGCTCTGAATGTGCTACACAGGTGGTTCCCTTCCTTTCAGTGACTTATCTTTTGCTTATGAAATTGCAATACTTGTTTTTAACCTCTGTTTTCACTTCTTCCCTATTTCAGAGAAAACAGGAGTACATGGTATGTGGTGTGCTACTGTACATCAGCAACTGGGAAGAGGGAATTTAAGATTCTGCTTCCACAAACACAAACTTTTCTTTAAGTAGAATATAGTGATCATTTTCTACAGAGTCTGCTTTCCCTAAACCTAATGTCCAGTCTCTTATATGCTGCTGCTGCTTATTTTAAAAGCAAGAAATAAATTACAGTTGAGTAAAAGAGTGGAATGTTCAGACACAGGTTCCTCAGATAAGAAATAGATGGAAGAGAAATACGCATGTTTTCTAATATAAGCCTGCTGAATTACTGGGCTGGATCCTGAAATTCTGGATTTGGCCAAGGTTGAGAAAAGAAGGTTCTTTCAACAGCCAAATACTCAGGCTATATGATGCAAGCGAAATATATCTTTTATCATGGAAGGAATGCAATCAGAGCAATTGGAAAACTTGTGTAAGTTAGACATCTAACATTACATCATCCTGCCTTATTTTGCTCACATAAAAAAGTGCCTCATAGTATTGACTTGTTTTTTACTCAGTTTCTGAGTGCTTTCTTCTGAAAATTTTGTCTCTTTTTGGGCTTACTGTGTATAAGAATTAGAAAGTGTTAAAATAACAAAGAGAAAAAAGGATTTTACTGCAGACTATTGTTGGATTTTATAAGGTAATTTTATTCAATATCTTAGCAGGTAAAGACATTGTGAGGTGTTTTTTTTTTTTACTAAAAGCTGATAGAAGTATAATAAAATGTTATCATAAATCATACAGAATTTTTAATGTACTCTCTAGTCAAAATTTCAAATGCAAAAAGATAAAAAAAACCTGAGCTTCAAGGTAAGCAATTCACTTGAATGTAGTAGAAATTTTTTATTCTGAAAATATGTCACTTTAATCAAAAGGAAAATCTCATTCCCTGGGGTTGCAAGATCTATGAAATTTAAGCCACTTTTAGTACATAAGGATGAAACTCCAGATTTTGAAGTATTTACAGTTGTGATACAACTGTGTATCAGGGTTTTATTTATGTGCTTATCCCATATGTTCTGTCACCAGCTTTCTCGGTAGTGCAGGAATTCTCCAGGTAGTACCTTCACAGTTAAGACAATGGGGTGGTTGAAGACAATGGGCTACCTGAATTCCTATCATTCTTCACAAGCAACTTACTAATTACTCTTACAAGAGCAATACAGTTGGCAATTTAGGAGAGTCCCAGAGAATTTCCCAGGAGGTTTCTGCTGTGCATAGGCCAAAAAAATGATGCTACCTGTATGCTTGCATACACTGTTGATTAACATCAGGGGTGGGGTGGAGAACCAGGACATGCCTGGAACCTGATTGTAGTTCAATCTTTTCTATGTAGGAGGTGTTTTGAACATAGTCTAAAATAATCTGTAACAAATGCTCAAGCATACATTGGAGTTGCCACATAGGATGGAGTGCCAACTCAGCCATAGGAAATCGCCATAGCAGCAGTTCAAGCAGTTTTACAGGATCCAGGTAAAGTTGTCATGTCAAGGACACTTGAACACAGGGACCCCTGTCATTATCCACATGATGACTGTTAATCCTGTTTGAGACTTATGTACCCCACATAAGCATGTGGGTTTTTTTCAGACATTCAGCAAGTAACACAGCAACACAAGTAAACTGTGAAACCTGAAAACTATCTTGTACTTTCTTATTTCTATGCACTCACCATAAATTTGGGAGGTGAGGGGATGAGGGGAAGGAATATTAAAGAAAATTTTACTCTTATACAACAATGTTGTGAATCACTTCTTTAGGTCAAAATACCCTGACAAAACCTAATCGAAAACTGTGTTTAGGTGCAGAAGAATTCAGAAGAATGATCCTAGAGAGAAGTCCCGTTGTCAACAAGTTTACAAGATAGGAGTGATACTGTAGGTCCTGCTCCAGGCTATTATAATTTATTTTCTTGAATGTTTTCATTGACTGTCCTTTGTTTTCTCCTACATGACTCCTAGCTACAGAACTCTGCCAGGTGAAAGAAAGACTTCAGACCAGCTAGCGCAGTTTCTGCCTGGCCCTATAGGTAACCTATGATTTTGATTATGACTTTTATTGTTTTAGCTAGAGTAATACAAAAATAAAACTACATCGTTCTAGTATTTATTCAGAATGAACAACCTTTATCAATTCAAAATATATCAGAGCATTCAATGTGCATGAAGACAGTATATGTGACTGACACTTAAAACAAGATGTAGAGCTAATACAAAAAGGCTTTTGATGAGGTAAGAGATTTCAAAAGGTATTTATTTCATTTTCAATATGAATTCTCCACCAGTAACCTCAATACAGCCAAGGAACACAGTTGTATGAAGTTTATCCGACCATAAATAAGAGAAACAGAAAGTTAATGTAATACTTTTTTATTTCTTTTCTTGATCTTTGACTACTAACCTATGGACATATATTGAACTTGTCAGAGTAACAGATAAATACAGGAAACATCTGCAAATTAGAAAGCTTGAGATTAATCAGCTCTGCTGTTTCAGGAGACAATTTGTTAATATAACTGTCAATTTGTTAATTTAACTCATCACAGAGTTGGCAATGCAATGTAGCTGAAAAGTTGATAACTTTATGGAATTTCATCTTGGGAAGAGCTTTTCAAAAATATGAGAATGTAAGCCATATGATTTTAATTAGTCACCAGTTTGATGTCTTTATTTAGCAAGATAATCATATTGACAGAATTTATACCTTATTCAATTGATTTTTCAGGATATACCACACTTCACTTCCAAAATACTGTCTCTGAAAAATTAATCTAAAAGTACAGACAATAATGTTTGAAAAAATTATGTTGCAGGCTCGAGCTAGCCATATGAGTCACATACCATTCAAATTTCACATGTTAATTACAGTCACACTCATTTAGAATTTTTGATCAAAGTAGACACACATTTCAGATATATGATTCTAGATAGACTTAACGGTTAGAGACAATTAAAGCTAAAAGCTTTTTGATGCTGGAATCCACATGAAGATGGCAATGTTACATACCAAATTTTGTTACAGGTGAATCATATATACAAAGCTTAACATTTATTAATATTTCAATTAACATCTTAATAATTTATGGGTCTAAATTATCGAATTGGTATGGAAATGTCTCATAATTAACATATTAAAATTGCTATACAAAAAGTTCCTAGTACCTCTCCCTTTTCTTTGGTATTTTACCCATCTTTCCATTGTCCCCAGTGCAAGGCTGGCAGTTTCAGTCTTCCTCAGAAAGCAAGAGGGAAAGATGTGAACAAGTATCTTTGCTGGGAGGAAGATGATGTTCATTATAGTACCATCTTCTTTCTCAGAATTGGGTCTGCTTGGCACTATTTTTGATATATTTTTCTGCTTCTTTCTCACTGGTTTCCAAACAGACTTTTATAATTACACAGCTACTCCAGCCCTAAATATCCTAAAGTATTTTTGTCACACAATAGCTGCCTAGGTCTGCCAGGCCATTACCATTAAAAGAATTTAGAAAGGTTAGGTAAAACAGGCAAGAAGATGCTCACTTAGTGACTAGACAATTGTCAAAACAAGCGAGATTCTGTTCAGGCAAAGCAAGTTCAGAAAATTCTTGAGACCTTGCAATATGAGGTTAATAGACCTGTGGCCTTCTGCTACTAAGGGCAAAATCATATTTACATGGATACAGCAGCATGCTCCCCTGATTATGGCATAAGCTTAAGAGACTTATATTAAATTAGAAACAATGCCAGATGCTACCAATTTCTCTGTGCCTCAGTGTTCTATCTTCTAAATGAGATGTTAGTATTGCCTTACCTCAAAAAGGTGTTAAAGATTACAATAACATCATCTACGATAAAAGCCCTATGAATGTATATCATAAATATCCCACTTAGGAAAGCAAATTAGCTAAAAGCAATAAATACAAACAGAGTTATAGTCCTTTCAAGAGTACATCTCAGGAAGGATGACAACCTCTTTCAGGGTGACCTAATCCTGCAGTGAAGGCAGGGGAGATACAGAGAAGGGCAGCTAGAGCAACCACAATGATGGAGCAGCTGTTCTATGGAGACTGACAAAGCCAGGACTCTGCAATGTGGAAAGGAGAGGACAGAGTAGTCAGGATTTACTGGAATTTACAAAATCAAGGATACAGCAGATAAAGCTGAAGGCCAAAACCTAGAATACGAGTTCTAAGGGGCACTTTATAAGACTAGTTAGGGATCAGTATAAAATTGATAAAAGAAAGTACTTCTCTATAGAATAGGTAATTCATTTCTTGAGCTTGATGACACAGAAGGCCGCAGAGGCACACAGTATCTTCAGGTTAAACATGGAACTAGAAAAATTTGTGGACAAGTCTCTAAACAAATCCAGAAATTATGAAGGAGATATATACCCTCCAAAATGCGCAAAACACTTCTGGGTTTTAAGGGAACAAATATTGCATGCTCTCTCTAAATAGTGTTTTCTGTTGCAAGTATCCAAGGCAGAATTCAGGCTAGCCAGAGCAGTGGTTCTGCCTTATATTCTTAGATACTGTACTGGTAGGCAGGACTGTGTCTTTCTAGTCTTTATTGGTCTTGAGTATCACATTAAACTCCCTTCTGAATTCCAACATTCTTCTTCGCTCTGTCCTCTTACTACAAAAGCTATGATTCAGCTATCTGCAGGCAAGTTCCCATGCTCCTCCAGAACCCCACTAAGCCAGTCATTCCTATGTGTATCTCATCGTGAGCATTTCTGTTGAATCTTGAGTTCTGCATTTGTGACAAGAACCACTGAACGTGATTTACATGTGTATAACTCCAGTGAAGGAAGCACTCAGAGCTTCCTCTTCACATTTTAATCTGGAAAGTTAAAAGACAAAATTAAAGCAAATTTTAAAGTAAATGTAGTTGTATGATTCAATAAGAAATATTGAAATGCTTTATTTATGGCAGTTTAATGTCAGAGAAATTAAAGGAAATTTTCAGAGAAAAGAATTTATGTAAAGCAGAAGCTTTAAATCAAATTAACCAGACAGTTAATCTTACAAGAACTGTATCTTTAAGCTCCACTTATACATGTTCTCTCATACGCTACCACTTAAGATGGTTTTCAGCCAACCTTAGCTTCTGAAGGCACATGAGCCCTGGAGGATTACATGACTATTTGAAATTTAATTTTCCTGATGCTCTTTATACTATCAGTTTGTCATAACACCACCACCTTGCAAAGATAAGAAAAGCACCCAAACGCACAACAAAACAACTTAGTTCAGCTAATGACCATAATCTACCTGTAACGTTGTCTGTAGAAAGTTTGTTTCTTCAGAAATCACTGTTATTGCATCACTTCAGGCAAACAGCAGATCAAGCTGCAGATTATATTTAGCCAGGTTTTTGTTCACCAAATCTCTTCACAAAGGTCTCTGTTGGGTTAACCAGTTTCATTGTAAAATCCTTCTATTATGGACTAATACAAAAGAAAATGGGGACAAGTACAAATGCACAATTCATAAGTTTTCAGGAAAGTATATACCAGTACTGCATATACTACAGTAATCACTTATTAGACAAACTGCTAACCAGATTTCAGCTGTGTAATTAAGAGTTAATTCTCTGTTGGGTTTTAGTGGTTTGGTGGAATTTTTTGTGGTTTGTGTTTTGTGGGCTTTTTTTTAATTTATTAGGCATCTTCTATGTGTAAAGAACTCAAATCTGGTCCATATCTGTTGTACAACATGCTGTAGCTTTTTATGATTTTTCACAACATCACACATACATTTTTTCCTGCATAGTTAAGGTCATAGCAAACCATCTCATTCTGTACTATGAGAGTATCTCAAAACTAACAGTTTCTGGAGAAAAGTTTTCTCTAATTGCCGCCTTGAATACTATTTTGTATTTTGCGATACTGTCCTAAGGGAGGAAGAATTGTTTCTTACTTCTGCTTTCTTTGATCACACCAGATTTTTTTCCTCAAATTCACAAGGTTATTTAGTGAAAATCAGTATCAGCTGAGCATACACCTGCATTTCTGTGCATTTGAAAATCTTGCACATATGATTATGGCCCTGTTTATGCAATCATTTTACAGTCATATTTTAAAAGGCTTTTAAAGTAGCATCAGAGCTTGTTCTCAGAAATTGTTTCTTCTTTTATGCTTACCTGTCTGTTTCATGGTAAAAGAATTGCCACTTCAAAAATGCTTGGTACTTGCCTTCCAGCATGCCCTTTCTATTACAGAGCATTCTTGAGAGATAGGAAAAATTAGTTGTTAGATTATTTTTCTTCACAATTGTTTACACATATAAGAGACTGGAATGGTTTAGAAGACAGTAAATTATAATTTACTTTGTCTGACATCACAACTCCTCAACGTTTCATTTTCATGAGAAACAAACCGGCCTTCTGGCCAGCAAGATTCCCAAGCCAATTCTTCTGGTAGTACTAATCAAACCAATTTTATCTGTCTTGTTTTATACTAGTTTTGAATATAGCTTATAAATTTTGTGTTGAATTAAAGATTAAAGCTATATCAGAAATGTTTTTATTGTTTGCATGTTCACATACTGATTTTCATTTAAATAACAGAGAAGTTAGTGTGCTTCACCACATTTAATAGAGTAAGAAGTGTAAGAGTGATCAAATATCTGATAATTAGAAAAATATGCCGTTAGGATAGTAGATAATTGTATGTTTCTTCTATGTGTATTGTGCCAGTAACAAACTCCAGCAATTTGGAGTTATTTTACTTTTAAATTATCAGTTTGCAGCATAGATGAAAGGTCTGTTTTTAAGGTTTCTGATCATCCTCTCTGCAAATGTGATAGTATAATACCAAGGGAGATTGGCCCTTCATTTCTAGGACATTTTTCCTCTCAGTCTACAGTTTTAAATATCTGTATGCTTCCTGTATTGCTTTCTCTAACCTTTCTTTCTGGAATAGCTATGAGGTACAACTGTAGGGGTGTTAAAAATAACAAATTCCCATCTTTTCAAGGTTAAAATGAACATTATTTTTTTTGCATAATGGCCCAATGAGGCTATTCATATATATATCAGAAAACAATAAATCCCTATTCCCCAAATACTTGCACATACCAGTTCTTTTAGTGGATTATTTATCTTGACCCTGAGGTGGATTTTTATCGTTATTTGATATACCCAGTAGTAGCTGAGAAAATATGAGAATAGTCACTGCGATCGGAAGAAGACATTTAGCTGACATACATTCCCAGCCATTTCCTTATATTCCTAAATTTACAGTCACATGGAGGTATATTCAGTGAAGCACGTTCAATTCCTGCAGCCATTGAATAGTGACTAGAAAACACTATGGTCTTCAATCCAAAAATGGAGCTTCACCGCACTTTGTACTGTACTGAATGCTTAGTGCAGTGCAGATATCAGAGTGGTTTAAACTTCAATTTTCTCTCCACCCTGCAGTTCAGAAAACTCTTCCCCCCACACTCCCTTCTCAATTTTCTTCCAGGACAAACTAAGTGGTACAATCCTTTTGTGGAAATGAGAGGCTACTTGATGACACTTTGAATATAAAAATTAATTAGCATTTCCAGAGCAGTGTAAATAGCACTCCCTTGAGATATGCAGTGGAGATAATGAACATCAAGATTAACAATACACATTACAGACACCAGACTATTATTACACTTTAATGATGTGCAAACGAACAACCTCCAAGTAGTCAAAAGATGCTATGTAATAACAGACTTCTCTGAGCTATAAACTGGATTAGGGAACTACAGTGCTCGTTTACATAAGCAGACATGACAGTTTTACCTAGCAGGTTATCTTTCAGGGAAAATTTTCACAGGGTATGACTAGAAAGATATAAACCATAACTATTGATATTTCTCAGTCATGTCCAGACTTTCATCAGCCTTCAGATTTTGGTGAACATGTGACACATTAATTGAAAATAGTAGTAGCTAGTCTGCTAAAATATGCAAAGTGATGTTGTGGGATATCCACATTAATATCATAAATTCCAGATAAAATATCCATCTTTCCTTATTACTATAATCTCACTGGGTGCTGGCTATGTTTCAGAGCCAGTCACAATACTTGCTCTGAAGAGGAATTTTTAAATTAACCTACTTCAGTTTATTCACAGCCTGATTAAACAGATAATTAAAAGTTACAGATGCATAGCAGTACTAAATTACTGTAGCTTGAATGCATTTGTGAGAAAGATTATTAGTCTTTCAGACATTGGCAAGGACCCGAGCGGCTATGATGATGAAGATCCACCAAGGTTCAATATTTTGCTGTCTTCAACACATTTTTTTTTCAGAATTTCTTTTTCTTTTAATTAATATAAGCAACAGTAGGAAACCCAGAGTACTTGTCAAGCCAATATGAGGTTAGTAGGCTTTGAGTTTGAGTTATTCCTCTCCAAGCATCACCAGTAAAAAAAATGTATATATCTATATTCACAGTACATTTTCTGCACCTGAATAACTCTATTTAACTCTACAGGAAACTGACTTGTCTTCAAAAATTTCCTACACTGTGCAGACACTTGTTAAGAAATAATGACAGAAAATGGCCTTTATTACTGCAGTTCAAAGACAAGATTCAAAGCAGAGATAAAGTAGGTGACTCCCAATTTTCAGTTTTTGTGATGCTGGCCTACAGGAAAAGCCTGTAATTGGGATCCATGGGATTCTGCTTTCTGTGAAACAGCAGCAGTGAACCTTTGGCACAGACACAGATTTGGACTGACACAAAAAGTAATGTACTCACAAGGCTTTTTAAAATTCATTTGGTATCAGTTGCAAAGCAAAGATTTCTCCCTGTCTACCGTTTCTGAAACTACTGACTAACTTGGGTATTTATTCCCTTGATTTCTGAAGTCTTCCAACTGAGTGTTTGATTGCCTTATTTAGCTGAGAAACTGATACCTTTTCTAAATGTTCTTTGTAAACTTGTCAAGAATAGGAAATACAGAAATACAAACTTGAAATGATTGAATGAGCCATCCGGAAGGTTGAAATATGGGTCTAGAAAACACTTTTAAGTGGTAGACAGAGAAACTGCCTCAGAATTATTTTCTTATTACTCAGGCTGTTTTACAGGCATGTGAACTAAATTACAATTGTAGGTTTAAAAATGCATAAAATAAATCAATAAAAGCTAACTAAAAGAGCAAATCTGCCAAAGTACCTATTTTCATTGCCGTTTTCTAAAATATAACTCAGAAAACAAGAAATCTTTTGTGGAACTTTGTTGTGTGGAGAGTTTCATGTTTCACATGAAGACTTTGTTCTACACAGCAGCATCATGATTAAATGTAATCTATAGTAGAGTATTTACAAAAAGCCTTATGTAGCCCAGTGGGTGTGATTTTACCATCACTAGCCAAAGATCACCAGCTCTGCATAGATCTATCAATGCTGGGTCTCTGGGCTTCATCAGTGCTGCCTGAGACTTACCCAGTTTCAGCTGTTTTGAAAGTGCTAACCACTGCCAAAAGAAGCAGCGCCTGTGGGCTCTCCTTTGTTAGTTTAAGCCCCATGATCTCTGATGTGGCACAGGCCTGACTGGGCTGGGGACTCAGCAGATGACAAACGGTAGCCCTTGTGAGGGAAGCTGGGGCTGGGGGAGGTGACTGTGTCACTCTTTGGCTTTAAGTAGAAGTCCCTGAAAGGGGTGATGGGGCAGTGAAAACATAGAAGAAAAAACAACCAAACAAAAAACCCCAAAACAAACCTTCCACATGTGTAGCCCCAAAATAGCCCAAATAAGAACCAAGACAAGGAGAAAGAAAACCTTGTGATGAGTGTCATATACTTCTCAGAGGGAGATACTGAGAATGTTGATAACTTTGTACAGTACTGTCTCTCAATCTTGAAAGAGAGATAAATTGTCAGTTAAAAGATGTGGAAGAGTAAGCGTCCCATCAGAGAAAAGGAGAGGCTAGGAAGCGTTTTTATAGCCATTTTAACTGTGTTAATACTGAGGCTTTCATGTGGTCAGTAGAAAATTTTGACTAGTGGTGAATTCTTGCTTCCATATATATGGTGTGTTCATAGCAAAATTTTGAGTAACAAACTGACGTTAAGACATGACTGGAAGTAAAGAAAGTATATTAAAGATTAATGATACTTTTCTGTTGTCAAAATGGCATAGGATCCAGGTATAAGGATTCTCTATCATAAATCTATACATAAAGGTCAAAATTTTGAAAAGCTACCCATCATTTGGAATGCTATATTTACTCTATGCACTTTTTAATCTCTTTTAAAAGAATGAGTTCTCAAACTGTGGAGACTGATCTTTCTCAAGGTACTATAAATTTGGCAACAACACCTCTGAAATTAGTAGAACATACCAATGTTTTAAACGAACAGCAAATTTCCTTTGCAAGTTAATGATCTAACTCTTTCCATACTATCGCATATAAATATCCACTTTGTGTGTCATGTTTAGAATCATAGAGTAGTCAGGGTTGGAAAGGAGCTTAAGATCGTCTAGTTCCAGCCCCAGTGACATAGACAGGGACATCTCAAACTAAAACATGTCACCCAAGGCTCTGTCCAACCTGGCCTTCAACACCGCCAGGGATGGAGCATTCACAACTTCCCTGGCCAACCCATTCCAGTGCCTCACCACCCTCACAGTAAAGAACTTCTTCCTTATATCCA
>JANHGB010065328.1:0-18161 GCA_026283785.1 Coracopsis vasa | reverse complement strand
TTTTTTAGGATAGGTATCTTTGCCATCAGCAAAGGCTTTTTTTACTTGCTGTGTTCCTTCCTCCAAATGGTCAGATTAATGTAGAGTAAAAAGAGTTTTTGAGCTCATGATGAAGCAGAAAGGTAGGTGACCTCTTTAGAGTTATGTCATTACAGTCTCATTACATATTCCATTTATCTGTGATTTTAGGCAGATATACCCTGTTCTTCTGGACATGGAGATAGAAGATGCCTTAAGCATGAAGTAGTGCATTCTGTGCAATAGAACAGTACAGTTTATATTCCTCTGGCATTAATGAAGATAAGGATACTAGAACTACCTCACAGAAGTAGAATAAACAGACCCCTAGTACATTTATTTTAAAGCAGATATCTAGAACTGAGTGTACAAGTTGCAAATAAAAATCATTATCTTCCTCTTTTGTTTTGGGTTTTCTTGTGGTGGTTTTTGTTTGGTTTTGGGGGATCTTGAGGGGATATTTTGTTCTTTGGTTTGTTTTTTATTTTTGGTTGGTTTGGGTTTTTTGTTGGTTTTGGGCGGGGTTGGGGTTTCTGTTTTGTTGTTTCATTTGTTGTTTTGTTTGTACAATATCCAGAGAGGCTAGGATGTCCAAGCAGTGTTCTTTTGCTGCCTTATTGTTAAATGCAATCACTAAATACAATAAACAAGAAAACAAAAGAAGTAAATTAAATTGTGCTTACATCAGACATGCTCAGGTTTTACCACAAATGTGGATCAGTATCCTACTCAGTTATTTCTGTCATACTTTCAGTCATTTCTATATCCTGACATGGGAAGGGGGATCCTGTATTTTCAGGGTGTCAGTTTTCTGGCATCTGTGCTGTGGAATGTGGGGTTGGGGTGGTTTTTGGTTTTCATTAAAAGCCAAATTGCTTACCCAGTTTTGAAATCCAGCCTATGGAGTTGCCATCCTCACCTCTGGTTGTGAGAGACCAAATGGGGGTTTTAACTTTCCAGAGGTAGCTTTTCGTATTGTATAGAAAGAGCAAGATGCCAGACTAAGAGATTATAAAGAGATTACAGGAAAAGCTGTTTAGAAAACCTTATGTCACATGATGAGGAGTTAAACCATGCGTGCTTTGCAGTTTTCTACTTGGAGAAATCCCCAAGAGAGAATTCACCTCAAAGGGGGTTCTGCTACTGGACAGAGGGGTTTTTTTGATGAAGCATTTTGGTCTGCAATTCTTAAAGATGAAAATGGTAAAATTTATCTTGACTCCCAGCTATGTTATCCTATCTATAATTAAAACAACAGTAACAAAGAGTTGAGGCTGCAGAAAAGCTTCATTTATAACCCACTAATGCTGTTTCATCATAGACAAAGCATAGAGATGAATATATGTGAGAGTTCTTCCTATACTTCCTAATGTAGCAGCAGAGCTGAAATTGTCAGGTTAAAATTTGCTACGACTGGCTTTTAGAACTAAGGTTTCCCTGTTGGCACTTTTGTCTACTGACTGGAGCAAGCTGCTTCTCTGATTCGTTGAGGTGGGGAAAGGGACTGGCAGGTTGTGAAGTTCAAATGCCAGACGTGCTAGAAAAGGCAGAGACAGCTTCTTCTCAGAAGTGTACAGGAAAAGGACAAGGGCAGTGGACACAATTCGCAACAGAGAAAAATCTGACTGGATACAAAAGAAAAATGAAATGAATGGTGAGAGTGATAAAGATCAGGAGCCAGATGCTAGGGGAGCTGTGGAATCTCCATCATTTCAGTGATTCAGAATACAATTAGAACCCTGGACAGCCTGACCTAACTCAGAGGTTAGACCAGCTCTGAGCAGACCGTTAGACTGTACGATCCATAAAGGTCCCTTTCAACGGAAGTTATGCTACTATTCAGAGATTCTTTGGGATTGTTTTTACCTCCATGAATTTTGGCTATTTCAAAGCACTCTGTAGGTCCCTTTTCCCTTGATGAGAGACATATCTCAGGACTTCTCCACTTTTGATCATACTGGGGGAGGGGGCTGGAGAATGGGGAGCAGTCCATTTTTAAGTACCGTCTGTGCTGAATCCAAACAACTTTGATTGCCAGTCATATCAATAAATGATTGTTGCCAACAATCAAGTAATCATGATGAGTTATTTGAATTAATACCCTATATAGATATATCAGTCAGTTCACTCTTAAAGGGGGGCAGGAAATCTCAATGTGTACAGACAGCATTCAATCTCATGATACTTCCTGTAATTATACAGCTTTTTAACTCTTGAGTCTGAGCTATTACGTCTTAAAAAAGCAAACTCAAAATTCTCTTGGTTAATATTTATATGTGCATTCACACTGTGTATGTTCATATAGAAGGCTGTTGGATTCCACACATTCAGGGCATCCCTTCTGAACCATACCTAGACCTTGAAAAAACCCAACATACAGCTGTTCAGTACTATGTGTTAGTAAATGCCTTCCTTCCCTGTGGGACGTATGGCAACATCTACTGTGATAACCTTTTAAACCTAACTGCAGATGGGATGACTGCCACCTTGAATTCTGTCCGTCATCCAGATGTTCACCTGATGCTTATTTGGACATCTCTTCCAGATTGTCCTCAAGTTGCATAATTGGTGGAAAATCCAGACAACCATCTTGCATAGTTACATTTTTTTTTAGTTTCTTTCACCTGCATTGATATCTTTTATGTTTGGGAAACTTAGAAGTCTACACAGTGCAGAGTCTATGGTCTATGGATAGGTTACATGGCAAAATGGTTGAACTCAGAGGTGTTAAGTATCGCTGTTGTGCTGTCTTTCTACTCATTTCATGTGATTTTGTTTAGATATTTCCAAGCACTATTGTGTATGTTGATGGAGCAAAGCCTTCAGCCTTGCAATAAAGCAGCTACTCTTTGAAACTGAACAGATAGCTGCTTCACCCACCTATAGGTAATCCGTGCTACAGAGGCTGTGGCCTCAGATAAACTCATTTAAACTGATAGTTTGTGAAGGGAGAGTCAAGAAAGTATTATAAGAAGTAGCTTGCAATTGGAGTGCCCTGTTTGTCATCTTTTTGACTCGGATATCAATAAGAAGTGTCTGCTCCAGAGCAAAACAGAATGGCTGCAAAAGCTGGTATATGTTTCTATTTCTCCTCCTCTGAAAGGCAGCCATCAAAGGTCCAGCAAAGACTAGGTGAATTTGCTGGCCTTAGTGTGTGTTCAGCAAAGTTATTTTCAGAGACTTTCTGAAAACCTTTTCAGGAATTTTCAGCTAGTTCTTGTAGAGTCAACCTGTCTGACTGGCTAGAGCTCAGTAGATGGATCTAAGAAAACATAACTTTGGTAGGAATCAAAAACTGCACAGAAACAATGTTAAGAATTGGGTATGGAGTAAAGAACATCTGTAAAGCTATACTGAGTTTCCATCTCTATTATTTGTGCTGTTTTCTGATCTAAAATAATACAAAAAAACCCAGAAGAAGAGAAAGGGTGACTGGAACTGTGGAACTCCTTCCCTGCTAGGAACAAGGGAGCTTGAAAAATGGAAGACTGGCCCAGGAGGAGGATACGTTTGAAGCTTACAGATACATTAGTGTTGTGATGAAAACAAATAGGGAAAGACCAGTCATCAGCTATTTCAAGGCAAGAATTATGGGTTATCAGGTGAAGTTGTCAGCTGACAGTTGACAAAAGAGCTGTTTCTTTGCATAGTGCATGATCAAATTGCAGAACTTGTGCCTTAGAACATAGTAGAGTCAGACAAGTTGGGTTTGTGGACTAATGGAGGAAACTGGAAACCTCTCCCCTGCTCTCCCCAGTCCTCAAAGTTATTTAACAATATTAAGGGAATTTTAGGGTAAAATGCAGCTGCTACTTCTGGGATGAAATGCAGCTAACATGCACAGCATCTACGCTGAAATAGTTCCACAGACGATCCTGCAACCTTAGCATATGAGAGAGTAAACTGGACAGAGGGTGGAGCAGAGTGAAGACACAGCTGCCAGCCTCTGTTTTACTCCATGCAGGTGTGAGAATGCGCAAATGCCATGTACTGATAAACCACCTAGCAGCTGACAAACAAGGTGCTAGAATTTCACACCAAAATACGTATGACTAGAGCTAGTCAAGTTCCATGTGCACATGCTCAAGCTCCGTAAGTGTTTAGTTAAAGCTCCATAATCATATACTTGAGCTTTATAATCATACATACTTAAAATTGCATAAGTATTCAGTTAAGAAATTGAAACTTATGTTGCTGTGAAAGAGCCTGAACAGATACAAGGGCCTTTTGTATCTGATGCTGTCTGAGGAAACCTGAGAAACAACAGTGATTCACAATGAGAACTGATAGCTGGAGAGGCTTTGGCCTTGTTGGCAGGCTGAGAAAAAACAAGACTAACAAACCTCTAATCAAGAAAGACTATCCTTGAAGTCTGCTGCATCCTGACAGCACCTGGACAATCATCAAAATATGTGAGGAAAAGTGTGATCAGTTGTCCTTTTGGTGAAGTAGCATCATTATAATCTTATTTTAATACTAAAAATCCCATTCACAGGTCAAAAGACCTCTGCCCAGGTTGGGAGACTCTCCCCATAGCATGCATTATTAGGCATTTTTTATGTACTGTGTATGCAAATTAGCTGAGTTAGTAATAAGAATTGAATCATATAAATATGTGAAATTAAGGAGGAGGGGAGGAAGGAAAGTTACGACTCCATTATAACTACTCACATCCATTGATGGGCTGAACCTGTTAGGAATGCCTGTTGAGTAAGAGCTATATGATTGATTTTTAGCTGGCTTTATGTATTATTTTCATGCTTGTTCTTGCAGTTAGTATATTATATTGTCACCAGTAATATAATTCTCAGTTAAAGATCAATTTTGTGTGAGTTACCAGAGACTTAAATTGACTTAAAATTGGCTTAAAAACTTACTTTAAAAATGTTTTAACTTGATGGGTGAATCTGCTATCATGTACCCTGAATAGGATGGTTGAATCACTCTGATTCAGTGTGCTGCTGCAGAGGGCTCTGGCAGCTAAGTGGGCTCAAGGGTATCTGGGGTGGTAACAAACGTGTCAAACTTAGAGGTGAGGGGGTGAAATCTTCCCCCTTATGGGGGGGGAATAAACCCCTTACTCAGGTTAAGACCCTCTTAATGTGACAGTATTCAAAATGCACTGAAATTAATGAATGAAAATTGTAACTTTAATACAAAAACATTGTCCTTGGCTGAAAAAATCCTCCATTCACAAATTGCTGCGTTGGTAAACAGACTATACCCAGGGTGTACTCCTGTATACTAGTCCTGTGTTTCTGCTCGACTGTTACTCATCTGCCATTACTCATCGTCAGAAATGGGTGCTGACTCAGTACAGCAATTCCTGGATACATATGATAAAATAAATGGAACGGTGTTAAATGCTCTTGGCATTTGCAGTACTAAAGCATATCTTGTTTTGCTTAAAGAGATTTCTGATAAAGTCAGCTAAGCTAAAATAAGTGTGTAGAGTTTTTTGTAGTGGTTTAATTTCTTTAAAACCACACCCTTTCTAAAGTAGGGAAGGCATCTGCTCTCTCTTACCTTGCTCTTTAGCTTTGGCTTCATTCTTTTTTTTCCCATACCACTACTGTTCTACTGTGGCGTTGCCCTTTTTAAAAGGTGTTCTCATCTGTCAAATGCAGCACATCAGTGTTGCAGAAACAAGTGATACTCTAAAATCAAGGCAGCTGTATCATATCTGAACACTGGCTTTTATTCTGTCAGCTGTGCTGGGGTTTTTTACCAACTTGAGGGTTACCCTGTTACTTGTTCTCTGTATTTTTCCAATATCTAATATGCTACTGATATTAAGATGGGAAGTGTCTCCTTTTCTTCAGAGTAAGCATCTTAAAATATAATTTGGGACACAGTCTTTTAATTTCTGACTTGGAGAGTTTGTCTAGAACTTTACCTAGAGGAGGTTTGTCATTTCCTCTGTCAGTTCAAAAACTGAACAGTGATAAGAAGTGCAGCTCGCTGTTAGGTACAACTACTTTTGTTGGGTACAGCTTTTCCTGGGGCTCATTAGGCAGGTTTGCTGTATTCTATTTACTACCATATTCCACTCCGGCAGAGATTTTGTGCCACATCTATAAAGTGGGGAATACATAGTGCGTGTGAATCTGCTTGAAAGGTGCAAACCATTCTGTTAAAAAGTTTTAATGGTTGTATGCAGCATAACTGAGAATCACAAACAGGAAACTGAAAATGCCTGAATTTCATTTCTGTGGCTACCCACTTGATGAGACAGATAATTCCTCATGAAACCACACTACAAGATGCCTTTACAGCACTATTCTGCAGTGTCTTTTAAAGCTATAGAAGCCATAGATATTTTCCAGCGTATCTTGTGCTACTGCATCAATAACTATGTGCATAGCTTTTCTTGTTTACCTTCTTTAGGTTTCTAAGTAGTCCACAAACCTCTTAGGAAAACCACTGCTATATAATCGTAAAATAAGAAAACAATAGTATTTTTTTATCATGTCCATAACTTTTGTAGATGACTTTAATGTGAAATTCTGTTTCTTTTGATATACCAGCGTGGCAAACGTTTTTCTTGTGGTTTCGATGTCTGTTTCTGTAGAACTAACTCTACCTGTTGTAGAATTTGGCAGGCAGTGTAAGCTGTTAGTCTGCTAAGTACTATACCTGTAGACGTCTCTTACTGAGTAAACGTGGTTGAAGATGTTAGTGGCACAGCCAACAGAGGATAGACTGTATTTTGGATGTACATTCCAAGACTTCTCATGACTCTAGCCCCAGCTGCTGCAACAAGATTTTTAATGGGAAATCATTTAATGTGTCAAAATCATCTGGGCATCTGCTGTTGCTGCTCTGGCAGTATGGGAAAACCAAATGTTCAGTTTGACTGGAGCTTTCTTTACTGTCCATGACATACTTGTGTCAGGTTTTTTCAGCTTGTGTGATGTTTTGAGGATAGACACTAATATGCAGCAAGTCATTCTTATGCACTTTAGTCAGCAGGAAACAGGCACTGCAGCTGGTCACCTTATGTTGAGGTAAAAAGCTGTGTGTTTTCAGACTCTTGGGTGTCTTACACTTTATTTTCTACTAGTTTTTTATTACCTACAAAGAGTAAAAGTTATGATGAATTAGAAACATTTTGAAAATGTAGGAAAGGATTAGAAGATGTAAGCAGTACGATCAGTCAAGTTGTGTGGGTTTGGGGTTTTCTATTATTGACATAAAGTATACTGCATTGCCTTGATCTCTTCCTTACCAGCCTTTTCCAGAGAAAAACCTTAATGAAGAAGTTGAATTATCAGGCCCACAAAATACTGCTTGAAGTCTAATTATATTATTTTAATAGCAGGTTCCTCACCTAGCTCCAGTAGCAGCTCCTCTGTTAATCCAATGGCTTCTCTTGGAGCGTTGCAGACGCTGGCAGGGGCCACAGCAGGCCTGAACGTTAGCTCTTTAGCAGGTAAGCTGTGTGTTGTGGTGACCTGGGGGAGGACCTGAACATCATTCCTCAGGCTGTGCTAGTTCTCTGGGGGGTTTTCCTGCTCCCTGCTTTTTGTAATAGTACAGAGTATTTGAAAGGTAATTGATCTGGCTCAGTGGAAGTACTTGGTCCTCTTTATTTTCTCTTGTACAGGAATGGCAGCCTTAAACGGAGGTCTCGGCAGTGGTGGTCTCTCAAACGGGACAGGTAGCACAATGGAAGCTCTCACACAGGCTTATTCTGGAATCCAGCAATATGCTGCTGCTGCATTGCCCACCCTCTATAACCAGAGTCTCTTAACACAGCAGAGTATTGGTGCAGCAGGAAGTCAGAAAGAAGGTAGGCAAAAAGGTGTAAAAACAACTCAAGAGGGGTTTTCAAGAGGGCAAGCTTAGCCCTTGCAGCTACCTTATCTGCAGAGGTTTTATTTGGCAGCATTTTTTAGAGTTCTAGAGTTACTGAAGACAAAGAAGGAAAACCTGTGAGGTGTCTGGTAAGGGCTGTCCAAAGTAATTTTCGTACAGTAGAGTTCTCCCAGGATTTGTCTGTTCTTAAATGCTTAGAAATTGTACTCTTCCGCTTTCCTGGAGTACAGAAGAGTGTGATGTATCAGGATGCAGCCTGATAAATCCCACTGCCAATGAATCAGTTGTGGTTTTGTTAACCTTGTTTTTCTGGTCCTTCCCTTCTTCCCACAGCTACTTAATGCCGGTCTCTTCAGATTCAGAATCAGTTTAACATGTATAAAGTAATGAAGAATGTAGGAGTACATTTTCAGCAGAATGTAGGATGTTCAGAAAAGAACCTGGCAGATTACAAGTAATGCAATTACTTGTAGTTTGTATTGAGATTTACTTAATTCCTTGAGCTGCAAGCTTTGCATAGCCATTTTAGTTGGCATCTGGGGCTCAAACTTCCTCTTCAGCTTTCATTACAGCAAAGATCTGTGAACCAGTTTTGACATCTCCAATTTAGAGACAAGGATGTTGTGTGAGACAGTGTCGAATGCTTTGCACAAGTCCAGGTAGATGACATCAACTGCTCTATCCCTGTCCATCAGTTCCTCAGCCCCATCATAGGAGGCCACCAAATTGGTCAGGCAGAATTTCCCCTTAGTGAAGCCATGCTGGCTCTCACCAAGCACCTTGTTGTTTTTCATGTGCCTTAGCAAGCCTTTCAGGAGAATCTGCTCCAAGATTTTGCCAGGCACAGAGGTGAGACTGACTGGTCTGTAATTTCCTGGGTCATCCATTTTCCCCTTCTTGAAAACGGGGGTTATATTTCCTTTTTTCCAGTCATTGGGAGCCTCACCTGACTGCCATGATTTTTCAAATATGATGGACTTTCAAATATGATGGACATATCAGTTTGCTGACTTCTCTCCAGCCTGTAATCCAAGTCATATACTGTGCAACAAAGGTCAGAAAGCTTTCCATTTTCTCTGTGGCAGCAATATGGTACTTAATATTAATCATAGGTGTGTTGATTTTCTCCCTTTTTACCTCATGCTGGGATCTTAATTCATGAGTCCTAAAGAATAAAAAGTTATTTAATTTCTTGGACTGTGGTCAGAATTGCAAGAGTAATTTATTTTTAAAAAGGTAGAAACTGTAAATATTAATCTATTTACAGATTGCTGAACTGTAAGGCAACAAAAATGCCATGAGAATTCCTTCCTTTTCTTGTTTGTCTTTCCTCTTTCTCACACACCTAGCTCTTGTTTGTAGTATACTCTGGTTCTACCAGGTTTTATATTGAGCAGTCATTATGTGTGGTAACCTGCTTAATACTTAAGCGATCTAACTGTATTTGATAAGAAATTGTTTAAAGCCAAGTTGTCATCAGTTATTTTTTGTGAAGCCCAGAGGAGTACTGGCCTTTATTAACACTGCACTTTTAACTGCTCTTTTGTGCTTTACCAAAGAGTTTTGCAACTCTGCAAAACATTGTTCCTTAACACAGAATGAAGAGGTCAGCTTAACTTCACTAGCTAAACCTCAAAGAGAACTATGCAGTGTGCCTGTGGCATTTTCATTCACTCAGATGAAGAATGCAACCTTACAAATAGTGTACTTTAAATTACATTTTACCTGCTGTGAAGACCTGTGTACTTCCGCAGTGAAATACATTTTCATTTGGAAGTTGTCAGTTCCTCAAAGATGAAATTACTAGGCATTGTTCCAAAAGAAATCAATACATAATATTTTGTTAGAAGGCATTAAGAGGGAAAAACAAGAAGGATTGGCAAGCTTGTCTTTATGAAGATATCAGAGATAGGGCAATTCCAGTTTTTTTATTTATGCTATTATATATTACCATGCTTAATATAAAAAAAATCAAAGTACTTCCCTAAAAGCAGAACATTTATCTGTGCTGATGTCCTAATACTTCAAAGATAATGCATAAAATAAATGGATTCTTAATTGCCTCTTCAAAATTCTGCTGCAGAAATTTTGGAAAACTAAAATGTGAATGTTGATAATTTCAAGTCTCTTCATGATGGATTTCGGTGAATTTCTGTAGGTATAAATACAATTTTTCCAGGAAACCTGCACTAAGTAAGTGGCTTGGATTCTGGATCTAATGTTACCAATGTTAACCTTAATTCTGTCATTTCAGTCAAATGATCAGAGCAGTAATATTTAATCTGTTGAGTCATGTTGTACTGATTCACAAAACCTGGTTACAAAGTGTTGAAAGAAGGCTGTTAAAAAGACAACAATTTAATAGTAAAAAACAGATTTATTTCCACACCTTTTCTGGTTCTCCTCTATAACCCAGAACACTGGGCATAAAAGGTATAAACACACAAAGAAAGGGATGTAAAAAAAAAAAAAGTAATACATATTAAAATAAATCAAGACCAGATATGTCAGGTATGTTTACAGTAATATCCTGCCTCAAAGGGATTAGCAAGTTATTCATGCTTTGCACTTATGGTTCATCCCACCATCTGCTATTCAACTATTTCCTATTAAATATGGGCACTAGTGGTTTAAATTTCAACATCTTTTAAATGTTTCAATGACCTGAAAAAAAAAAAAAAAAGCCACATAACTGGGATTAAAGTGTGACACCAATTTCCGATCCTGCATTTCATATTTAATAGATATATCATCAATTAAATAAGGGCATATGTTAGATGAGTTCTATGACCAAATACATTTCTCTGATCTGAATCCATCCATCTGCATTGCTAAAAGGCCATGAAATAGCTTCTTTGATATTTTATTATCACTGAGGTGTAAAATTTAACAGCAGAGCCAACAGTAGCTGAAATCTCTCTCTTCAGGGAAAAGGACAATATGCAAGATTTAAAGCCCGACTGACAAGATATTCAAAAGTAGAAAATGGATGCTCAGAAAGAAACTTTGACAGTAAAAACCATTAGTGAAACATGCAAAAATCAAAAGTCTTCGCTTTCAACAAAATACTCTTTTGACAATTTTCAAATTCCAAGCGCTCATTTCTCTTTCTGAAAGAGACTATTCTTAATGTAAATGTGTTCTGTGCTCTCTACTTTAACTGAGCAAAACAGTCAAGAAGAACATTGCAATTCAGATTCATTCACTGCATCACCCATCACTTGCATAGAGTAAGTGCTGCGAATGTCAGAATTGTCACAAACAAATCTTTTTGTTGATCACGGAAAATAAGTATTTAGAAAAGCAATACAACTACAAGAAGCCGGATATAATAAATGTGCAATACCTTGTGATACTTGACTGGGATGTTTTGATCTTGCTGACAAGAAGGTATAGAGAAGGAGACAGGGACCTACTAAGGCACATTCACTTTAATATGAGCTTGCCAATAACTTTTAGGTCTAAGATGCTGTTCTTCAGTGCTGAGAAGTCCCATTGCCTCTCTACTCCTGACAGTATCACCAGATCTTTTGTGGGTCACTGTACTGACTCTGCAAAAACACAAAACATAACTAGAAATTTTCAAAAGCAGATCATGTCAGATGGATGACATTAAAAATGTGAGCTAAAGAAATTTTTTTTTCATAAGCTGCTGAAAGAAAACTCTGTTGCTGGAAGTTCATATGTCTTTTGTGTCCAGACTATCAACATTCATAGTACATTTGGAAAAATGCCTGGTTTTCCATTGCGTTGCCTCACAGGAAATCTCTTCTCTGATTCCACAGTGACAAATTACAGGTTTAAGAAAAAAAATAAATCACTATCAGTTTAGAAGGCTAACATAAGAGTAATCTTTCTTACCAAAACATGCCCACAAGTATAACCCACTATTTTTCTAATCTATAGCACAGTTTTCAGCAGTTCTGTAGACCACTTAATTAGTCAGGGTGATGTGGTTTAGCAGTGTTGCTAGAAGGCTGAAGTCAAGTTAGACCCACGACTGAGCTGTGAATGTCTCAGGTGTGATGAATCAAAAGGTATCACCTAAGTATGATAGAGAAGGCAAACTGCCTCTCCTGTGGTTCCATTTATGCATGCAGATCTAGAAGATCTTTTTCATTAAGAAACATGAATCTGGGAATTAAACGATTATTTCCTCACTCTTAACCTTAATGCTTTTCTTTCAAAGAAGCACTCATAAATTCTACAGTGTTTATCTTGGTTTGTGGGACGCCATGGAGTTGTAAAGCCAGTACTGTAAGGTTAGAAAAGTGCATCCAAATTATATTTCTTCATCTCATTGTTGGTATCATGTCAAATGTGTGAATTCTTTCAAATAAGGACTTATTCAGATGACTGATTTGAAGATATTCACTAAGGATTATCTTGATTGCAACATATTTACCATAACTTTTGGTCAAAACAAAATACCAGACAGCATATAGATATGCTATACACCTACAGTACATCCAATTATGTTCTCACGAAAAACTGACTTGAAAGTTCTTGGTCTTTAAGGAGGCATTAGACCACAGTAATTTCATATAAATTACTGAGACTGTTTTATAAATCTTAACCTTGTCTCAACTCTTGTCTTTAGTAGCTTATCGATCTTTTTGAAATGGCATAAAAGATATTTATTGATCTTTATAATGACAGTTAAGTAAAAAACTATGTGATGGTCAAGAGGCCCTTTTTGTGTTTGTCCCAAAAAAACCCAAAAGAGAGAAGGAACTGTCAGCTCATTATCACTTAGGCAAACGGCAGAAGGCACAGCAGGGATTGAGCTCTAGGAGGGTGGGGATGGTTTTTCTGTGTTGTCTGCACTGAGATCACGAAGGTCAACTGCCCAGAGACAGCAACAAACTGTCAAGAGGCAGCGACACAGATACTGCGGCGCCTATCGGGGCACAACATGAACCTGGTCGGGGTTCACCAGATCCCCCTGAGAATAAGTCTCCACCTGTGGGAAGGTTCCAAGAGAGCCTGACCCTATAAAAAGGAGCCATCCTGGAGCTGGGTGGTATATCCCTCCACACTGGACACCAGCAGGGCTCATTTGGTACAAGGACTGCAACTGAAAGGACTACCATTGGAAGAATTTTCACTCAGTGATCAAGAAGGTGTCGCTGGATCCATGAGGTGGTGAGCCCTGCTTTGTTTTCTTCCTTTCTCTCTTTCCTTTCTCATTTTATCCCTCTACTTCAGATCTTTTATAAGAATAAGAGCTTGCCCAGACTTTTCTTCGTCCTGATACAATTTTAGGGAAGTTTACAATAAAATTAATGGTTGTTTCATTTCCAGCCTCCGGAGGGCCCGTGGTTTCTCCTGTGGACCACGCAGAATGTGATCAGCCTCACACACACCTGCCAAGCGGGGCAGGACAATATAGTCCTTTAATTCCAATCTCATTATGGGTAAACTGAGAAATAAAGATTAATGTAGCTGTAGCATAGAATACAAACAGGCTCAAAATAATTTAACATGAACAAGAAAAGAAAGGGAGAAGAAAAGCAAGCAAGCAAATACATGAGTATTCTGTTGCTTGACATTCATGCTTTTTGTGCAAATCCAGATTAACTTTCTTGCATTAATTAAATCTTTGAGCCATGTAAACAAAAGTGAAGATATTAGTTAAAATGTTTACAGACATATGGCATATAAAAGATAAAATGTTTCTGACATTTCTAAATTATACTCTGTACAAAGCAGTCTCTAGCCCAATACAGTAGAACAAAACAAAAAAAAGAGATGTGCTTAATCCTACTGAAACTCACATGCATAAAATTAATAATTTACAAACTGCATAAAAGATATCTTTCTTTTTCCAGCACATCTAAAGAAAAGTGGTGTTATTACAGGAAAAACTTGTACCACCTCCTAATAGTTTTCAAAATATATGTGGTGGGTTTTTTTTAAGGTAAGATTAACTGTAAAACCAATCCTAAAAAGACTAAATTATGCCAATTATTTTAAATTATTCTTTTCTCATAAGATGTGTGTAACCATTCACAGACATTAAAATTTCCATAGCAGTGCTTTGGGAAAGCTGATATCCTGGGCATATTTCATTTTCTCTGCTTACTTTCTGGATTTCTTCTGGCAGCAACAATTTTGTTCTTCTCAGCCTGCCAACAGGTTTTCTGTGTGCTTTTGGAAAAGCTGCTGTGCTTTGTTGCAGTAGTGGGTGAAGACTTCCAAGGCATGAAGGCACTGAGATCTCAAGGATCCCAAGGAGTTCCCCATAGTACACCTAGATCTCAGATGGCAGAACACAGGCATCCCCCCAAGTTAAGACTAGAAAGCTGGGAGACAGGAAAGCTTGTAGAAATGTCTAAACTACCTCTGTTCTGGAAGAGCTCAAAACACTGAGGATTTTAAGGAGCCCTTAACTCAGAAAATATCAAGAAGGATGTCACAGCTTTATGTGTTAAAATATTTTTACCTCTTCATTGTATGTTGCAGTCTATTGTAACCTGAGACAGAGATGTGTGGGTTCTTTTGTTCAAATCTGCCACACGTAAGTTTTGCTTTTTCCCAATGATATTTCAACACATTTAACAACCACCATTTTTTTCCCAAGTGGTTTCATATAAGTGTCCCTGCATATGGTAGGGGGGCTGGAACTAGGTGATCTTAAGGTCCTTTCCAACCCTAAATGTTCTATGATTCTATGATTCTATTTCAAACATGGTTACTCTTCAGCAATTGGAGACAATTTTTTTCCTGTTAGTTAAAGAATAATATCTTTTTTTGACTGTTTTCACAGAAAATATGTTTTCCAAACATATTGTTCCATGCAGTGTCCACCGTGGTCTAATTTGCCAATGTTCTCAAAACCTTGAAGTTTTTAAATTTTGTATTAAATTGGAAAACAAACAACCCCACAACAACAACAAAAACCCCTGAAGTCTGAGTGACACATTTTATTCTGTTACTTCATAAGGATGTATGAAGATATGCATGTCTGTATGTGATACAGACCAGAAAGGAGTAAGACTTTGTAGAACCTCAATAAGTAATATAATTCATTTCACCCATCAGAAATCAAATGTATTGCTGCAGGAAACAAAGTAGGGACTTTCAGGCATTAAAATACTTCTCAATTCTAAGTTTACCAGTGAGAGTTGATATTATTCAGACTTGAGGTTTTTGTTTTTTCACTCATGGAACATCAGGCCATTCACTTTAATTTCAGTGGACATTTGAGTTGTCTCAGGGGTTTTTTCTTTGTATTTATTGTATTTTTAATAAAGCAAGTCTCTGGATGCTTAATTCTTTGAAGTTAAGAACTAGGCTGTTACTGCTACTGAAAAGATACGCAAGTCACTACAAATTTAGCTTTGTTCTAAAAATGATATATTCTATCTGTCAAACATAATAAAAACATCTCAATAACATCATAAAGTAAAAAAGACCAACAGTGCAATATGTGTCTGTCTTAGGAATGCAGATTATGCAGATGTCAGAGGCAAAGATATGTCAAAAGTACCATCACACATCTGAACCCTTGCATATGCCAAACAAACTCACTGTCTACTATAATTCACAAATCCTTATCTATTCCCATGGGTTATTTTTCATACTGAAATAACTACTTCAACAGTCATGCTATTTTTATTTTGGATAAAAGCAAGGCTTCACAGAATTTTGCATATTTTACATAAAAAAATCTTTGCACAAGCTATTGTCTCTGTTTTGCAGAAAGTTTTGTTATGTGATTATCCTATTTTGACTCAAATTCTCATTTGGCTCAAGTTCTTATCACTATGAAGATTTTTAAGGTGGTGGTTGAATCACTCTCTAAACCTCAAACTGATATAAAAGAGTGTGTCTTTCATATTAGGTGGATTGTTAACTAGTTTCTTCTTATTATGAATATAGAAGTTTTTAATTTACAGCTTATGTATGACTTAAATAAGTTTCTGGTATGATGTTTATAGAAATTTATACACTACTGTTATGAAAAAATTTGGGGGTTTTAAAATTTGTAACATACGAATTTTTTTGTGATGTTCTTAACATTTATACTAATACTATAGGATCTTACCCATCATTCCTTATTTGAACAAAAGTCTGTTACAAAGAGTAGCTAATAAACACTGTGGAGTTGTGCTGGTGAACAACTGAAGGCTACAGTCATCAGCTAGGTATTGCTCATAATTCTTTCCTGATGAATATGCTAAAAATCCTGTCCATATGGAATTCCTATCCATAGCTCTTTCCATTTTCTTATATGTTCAGGATGCAGTGGAAATATTCCCATCAGTCTTCAGGGTACATATGATTTTCTTTTTTCTGCCATGAATTATTCTTTTGGTTTCACTTTTGTCCAACTACCATAATGCTCTTTTACAGTGATCTCCCAACTATATCTTTTAGCTCTGCAGAACCACCCACACTCTGAGCAAAGTTTCACTACACCATACCTTCTGTGCTTTTCTCACCATGTTATTTTTGACTACGTATATTAATGTTTCACAGAGGTATAAAGCTTCAAACATGTAGTGTAATCATCACCCTCGCAAACTTTCTGATTTATAGTTTTAACTAGACTCAAGATGAATGGAAACTCAATGCAAAAGAGTATATGTACCTCTGTTTCTTAAAAAAAGCCCTTGAGTATTCCTTAAGTACTTTACTTTCTTTTAGATGAAATTAAATATACTTTGGCGTACTGTGCCTACAGTATTAAATAGCATCCAGGTATAAATCAGATCTATATTAAGAAAGGTAAGACACTAGCTATATGATTTTAATTAGCTAAAGTTTTACCAGTTCATATGGGGACTACATTGTAGTAAATTCTACAGTACTGATCACTTTGATGAGACACCGTTGCTAAAAGCCATTTGAAAATCAAGGTAGACTTCTTTGTTGTCACCCACAGTAGTCTGCTGAGAGCTTGCTGAGGCCTCTTACATCTTTCCCAGTTTTTCCAGAGAGGCTTTTTCAACTTGTGAACAGTGATATCCACAGATATCTCTGTTCACCTCTGATTACAAAGCAGGAGTAGGAAGTGATTTTGAATATCAGAGATAAACACTTTCAGAAGGTAATTGCAAACTTGCCTGTTTCCTGTGATTTACGTGCCTTGTGGCTCTGTCTCCATCAGGGTCTCCATTCCAAGGTGCTAAAGGGAGGTGACTGTGCACAAATACACACTTTATAGCTAAGAATGCAGAGTGACTCTTCACTGTGTTTCAGTTTAATTTCTCAAACACCATTAATTTCATATTGACAGTGACTGGATAGATAACATGATTTGCTGATTTATTTTTTTTTTTCTTACTTTTCTCCAGATTTTATTGCTGAAAAATCTTTGCAACTAGAAACTGAATTTAATTACTTACTTATTTCTATACATATTAAATATATAAAGTATATTTTATGGAACAATTATGCAAATGGATCTTTATCAAGGTGTGGACCTTTATTATTCCTCCATATCACTTTTATATCTGGATTCAGATTTCATTCATTTTGTAATAAATGTAGGATTAAATGGAACCTGAAAACAGAAAACTGCGTTTTTCAAAACTGCCCACACTGCAATGCTTGTATATAGGACTCTCAGTCTGATTTCCTATTTCACGAATGAATTTCTTCTTCACATGTGAAGAGCAAATGTAAAATAAAATTACCTTTTATTTCAATTCTTAACTCCTATGCAATCAGGAGTCATGAGTCGTGTTGTGTTGTGCTTCCCCCTTCCCCCAAGAAAGAGAAACTTAAGAGAAGTAATGTACATAAATATTACTAGTAAGCATCACTTAAAAGAGAAACCAGTTCCAACAACTCTCTTAGCTTTTCTTCCTAGAAGTGTTCCAGCAATCTGGTCATTTCCATGGCCCTCCTCTGGATCTTACTTTACCAGGTCCATGTCTACTGACAGTAATGAACACAGTACTTCAGGTGGGGTCTAACCAGAGTGGAGTAGAGGGGAGCAATCGCCTCCCTCAAACAGCTGGTCACGATTCTTTTTATGCAGCTCAGGATATGATTTGCTTTCTGGGCTGCAAGCGCACACTGTCAGCTCATGCCCAATATTTTTATCCACCAATATACTCTAGTCCTTTTCTTCAGGCTGCTTAGGGATGCTTCTAATCCATTCTTCACTCAGTCTATACTGATATTGGGGTTTGCCCTGACCCAGATGCAGGATCTTGTACTTGGCCTTGCTAAGTTTGTGTGGTTTGTATGCCTCAAGCCTGTCAGGGCCCCCCTGTATGTCATCCTGTCCTGGGGTCAGCAGTAGCAGTCATTTTTCTCTTTCTTAGTAGCTGGTGCAGTGCTGTATTTTTGACTTTCGGCCTGGTAACAGC
>JANHGB010065327.1:0-14335 GCA_026283785.1 Coracopsis vasa | reverse complement strand
CCCAATTCCTGTCGCAGGTCTTCCCACTTGCAGCCGTGCCCAACTCCCGATCCCTCCCAGTGCTCCCACTACCTGCTGCAGGTGCTCCCAGTCCCTCTCAGTCCTTCCCAGTCCCTCCCAGTGCTCCCAATAACACATTTTGATAGATATTCATTTTATTGTGTAGTGAAACAGATCTTTTAAGAGATGCCTTTGAAGTTTAATATTCATATAAGGGTTTACATATATATTAGTATCTATATATGCAATAATATATATTGGTCAGAAGCAAATGAATTAATATTTAGCATAATATTGACAATATTGGCTGCTTTTTTTTATAGAAAATCCAAAGAGTTTGGATTCTAACCACCCACTATATTTCTATTATAATGGAAACAGTGATGGAAGTAAACACACACAAAACAGATTGGGAGAAGAAAAATTTTCATTCTTTGCATTTTTATTATTCGAAGTCTTCTTGTAAGTAGAACTTAACAATAGGGGAAATTGAGACTAGCAGTATTGCTACAAGAATCACTATCATATCTTCCAAGTAAAGTAATGCATTGCAGCAAAATCCAGACAGTGTTTCTGAGATCTAGGCCTAGAGCTGCCTAGTCTGCTAGGAATTTTTTGAGATTTGGTTTCTAAAAGTATAGTGGAATGATAAGCAAAGGGAAGGCAGTCTCTGCTTGCTTTTCGGTGCTGCATCTATTCCCCTGAACCTTTCATGTCAGCTGGCCTTTCTTTACCATCCAGCAAGTCTGATGGCAGTGGCCTATTTTTCAAACTTTATTTCTTTGAAGTAGTAGAGATGTTTTTTTGCATAGAACATGTAAGTAGATGGAAAGCTTCATGTGTCCAGCTATTCCTCACAATTGCAGAAGAGCCTAGGGAAAGCTTGACTCTTAATGTTTACATCCTCTGATCTTATAGGCTCCTTGAGTGTATGCAACAAATAACTCTCACAATTGTTTGCACTGATTCCAGTGGGCTGCAAGCACATGTAAGAGCTTGAGGGTTTTGGAACAGAGGGCTTTTGAGGATTTTGGAACAGAGGGCTTTTAAATACACTTGTCAACTGATTTCACACCTTTGCAAACGTACTTTGCTGAAAGCATGATGAAGTCCAGATGAATCCCTTTGACATGATGATGGAGACAAGCTTAGCTTCAGCCTGATATAGTTGTGCACAGACAAGAGTTTTAAATCAGCTCAGCTAAATGAAAATACAGTATGTCCCCTGCAGACCTACCAAGGTCAGTGAGAGTGCTGGTAATCTGCTGTATAAATGCCAGATGCACAAGCTATAGTCCCTCCAGGCATTTTTAGTTCACATTGTTTATAATGAAAGCCAAACGTCAAGCTTCATTATAGTAAAAAGTTTAGTGTTCCTTCCTGTCTTGCTTTGACATAAATCTGAGTACAAATAAATAAATAATGGCCTAAAAGTTTAGGCAGTATCCTTTTCTAGGCTGGCACAACTCTCCAGTAAACTTAAAAGGCAGCATGTAGGAACTTTATTTTTTTGTTTGTTTCTTACAGACTAGGCCACAGGATTTGCTCTTCTACGCAATCTCTCTTATTAAGAGGCAGTTTAATAAAGCAATTTGCATTAGGCATCTTTACCTTTTACAAAACATTTGTTTTCTGTTTAATTCCTCCACCACACAGTTTGACCCATTAATCAGCAATGGCAAAGAGATGACATGCCATGTCCAGCAGATTTTCTTTATTTACTAAGATAAGAATGGACATTAACCTAGGCTGGAAGTTCCTGGATCTTTGGGTCAAGTCTCAGCTGATGTGAGCAGTCATTCTTCACCATCCATTTCATAATCCTGGGGAGGCAAGAAGTCTACTGGAAAGGTATTACACAGAATATCTTTCTCTTAATGGTTAGAAACCTTCTTTTGATTTCCACACTACAATAATTTATGGCCAGTTGCTATCCATTTGTTCTTGTGCTAATATTGTCCTTTAGTTTAAATAGTTCCTCTCTTCCCCTGGTATTTCCCTGTCTGTGTTTCCCTGTTTATTGATAGTAATTCAATATCATTTAGCCTCTGTTTTATTAGGTTACCCAGAACAAACACAGTTTTGCTCTTCTTCTAGGAGTCCTGGTTCTCTGATTACCCCAAAAGCCTTTTCCTTCACTTATTCTTTGCTGAACAGTCTTGCATACTTCATAAGTTCTCCTAAAGTGGTTAGCAGTACCTCATGTAAAGCCACTCAAATGGCATGGCTCCTTCTGGGAATACATCATCTGATACAAGAATGAACTACTTTTGTCCTTTTACATATACATCACTAATGTTCAAAGGTATCACTGGCACACACAGATCCTTTTCTCTTCTAATATTTTGAGGTTATAATAGAAGTTCTTAATATTAGCTCCTAAGTGTATGACATTGCCCTTTGCATGATTGGACACAAATTACAAGATTAATTTGCTATAACCTGTTTGGTTATGTTCTGACATGTTTTATGACATTTTATACCTTTAATGCAAAAAGAGCACCAAAAAGAGCTACAGGGCAGTACAGAATTAGGCTCCATATTAGGTTTCATTGTGATTCAGATAAAGTATACGAGCAAATGATAGGGAGGTAAGTTGAATTTGTGTAATACATTTGACACAATCATATTTTCCAGAAAACATTGACTTTCTAAAGAGAGAAGATTTGATTTTATTGCAGTTTGGAAAATTGCAGCATACTGTGTACATACAGTGTACGCTTGGACATTGACATTGGTTTAGGTGGCACATTCAAAATACAAGTCAACCACAAAACAATTTCCTTATACCATTTGAGTAAGATGATATGCATAGCCTCTCTCTACCTTTTCAAGGAAAGGGACACAGTACAGAGGGGACCTTACATAATTTAAATAAGGGAGTGAATTAACAAAAATTTTATCACTTCTTGAAGGTAAATATCAGAGGTTGGTAGATCAGAGGGGAAAAGTACTACAGACACACTAATGTTTTTATACTTAATGTTTCACTTTTGCAATAATTCAGGCATATACTTTGCTATCCTAAACAATGTGAACTCTACCCTCAGAGTTTATGAATTCTCCAATTATTTCATCATCCAGTGTATATAATTTTATATGATCTATAAGTGAGCAATACTTTATAGTCCCAGAGATGAAGGATTTCAGAAACATTTAAGATTTTCAGCCCTTCCTGATGAAATACTGTCATTTTTTTTTAGCTTGAGATCTTCCTTGCTCGTACTGCAAGATGGAAAAAACCAAACCACTTCATTGCAGTATTTTCTCTGTGGCTGAGTTACATGTCGTTTACCAAGTGTTGAATGGTCTTGTGGAAAAACATGGGGTGGGAGTGAGGAAGTTTGTATTCTAATCCTGGCTGTGCCCCAGGCTTTGTATCAATCCATGGGCAAGTAGTTTAACCTCTTTGATCCTCAATTTATTTTGAAGCAAATTGGGGAGAAAAGGATACAGTCTGTCTTGTGAAGGTGTCATAAGGATACCTTCTGGCATTTTTAGATGGAATTGAGTGCTCTAGAAAAGCAAACCTTATCACCTTTTAACCTACTCCTGTCTATTAAGCATCAGTGGAACTGTGATCAGGGGCCTTACCATTTGCAAGGGAGGTGTATGCAAAACTCAGTTTGAAGATTTACCTAAATGTGCAACACTAACCATTAAGGCCTTCATTAATGAATTCTGAATAGGCAAAGATTCCTTTAGTCCTATAATTCACTTGCCCTTTTAATAATGATACCTGTGGCTACTCAAAATAAATTTCAGACAGGAGGTTAATTATTCCTGCTAAGCATCTCCCCTCTCTAACAATTGTCTCTTGGAACATTTTTCTATGCAAAATCCCCACTTCAAATAAAGCTAAATTCATAAATGAATGCCAACACTGGAAAGATAAGCTTGGCATCTGGACATTTGAAGCTGCCAGGTGTATAATATATATATATGAACACAGCTGTTCATTGTGGTAACTGAAGGGAAAAAAATGAGCAGAAGAGAGATAGGCATTAGGAAGTAGCAAGAGGCTACATTATGTCATTATTTTAATTACAAGGGGATGCTGATTTGCTTTGTAGTTACAATGCAAAGTTGCTGTTTAATGTCCAAAATGTACCTGGAATTACTCTTTGATGCAAGTTTTCAACTAAAAAATAGAGGCTGCTAGCAAGAGGGCTATTAAAACACACTCAGCAGAAAAGGAGAAAAGCAGAATGATGACTTTTTATTATAACTTTGGAAGGCCCAGATCCATTTCAAAACCGAGGAAGTCACAAGAATAATACGACACAGGAAAAGGAGAAGAAAACTGTGGAATCACTTTCATAGTCTATGACATAACAGAAATGTATCACAGATCACTGTCATAAAAGTCATTTTTTAATGTACAGGGTACTAAGGGTAATTATTTGGATTTCATAGTAGTTTTTCCCAGCATGTTATAGAACAGTACCCCAAGTATGCACTGGCCCAGCTTGACAGCCCTCTCCCCTCAAAGAAAAAAGACCCTCCTCAACCATAATGCATCAGTGATAGGTGTGCGTGATTATTTAGTTGATTTGCATTTTGACAATTTACTGCAATGTCCTAACATTTCGGCATAGCTTTCCAAAATGCTAACCAGCTGCACATCAGGGATACATGCATGGCAGTAAGAGTGAGAGCAAGGGTTAGGACCGAAGGGTGGAAGTTCTGAGCCCTCTTCAGCAAAAGGTTCCCAAAGGGTGCAGGCACAAGCAAGCCTTATTCCCTGTTGCTTCTGTAACTGAGGAAAATGGCTCAGACAGCCCAAAGCAGCATTGGCTGCTGACGTAGGAGCAGAGAGGGAGGAGAGAAGGGCATGCCTCTTGAGGTCTTGTGAATAACCAGCTAGAGCTCTAAGGTGAGTCTGCAGGTGCAGCACTGAGTGACCAGCTTTTTTCACAGTGCAGCATTTGTTTCAGGGTCAAAACTAAAAGCACACTTTCCTGTTTAACTGTTTCAGCATGCACTATTATGGTTAGCAGCTGAGAGAGTTATCGTTTTAAACAAATATGAGTAGCCCAAACATTTCTCATTCCCCAGGAGTCCCTCAGGTAAGTTGTCCCTTTGCAACCTGTCCAAGAAGCTGCCTAGATCTCCTCAGGCAGCAGGACAAGGTAACATCCTACCCATGTGCTACAGTGACCATTTGGTAAGTATATTATCTAACATTTTTTTTTTCAGATTTAAGTGAAGAAGTGACTTTTGTGAATTACAGCAATGCTGAAACGAGGGAACACAGGTAAATTTTAAATGCACACAATTTATTTGTAGAAGAGGATTTATACTACTGAGGTGAGGAAGGATGGTCTTATGACCTGAATTTCAAAGACAGTCGTCACAGGTCTGCCACTTCATGTCTTTACATATGTCCTTGAGAAAGTCAACTGATTTGTACAATTCAAATCATTGTTTCTAAACTCATCCTTGGTTTTCTTTGCTCTTTCTGACAAAGAATATTTATCCCTGTGTGTTTGTGCACTGCTTATCATACAGGACTCCCAGTCTTTGAACAGGTTAATGAGGTGTAAGTTATAGTTTGAATTTATGATATCAGCTACTCTGTAATAACTGCCTATTCTTATGCCATGGTAAATGTAGGTAGTTTTCTTCTTCAGTGAAGAATAAGCTGTCTCACTTTTACTGCAAAGTGAGAGCAAGTACTCAGACTATTGTTAGAGCAGCAAAAATGCTATAAATCTACATCGCAGCTTACCTTGTGACAACTTATGCATGTAGCTGTTTCCCTGTGCAGGGTTTTTTTTAACTCAGCTATAATCAGCATATGTAGCTAAATCAACACAACACTGAAATTATTAAATCTTAAACAACAGGCTTTAAAGCATATAATATAAATGGTTAAAGATTTTTTTGAGAAACACAGCATGTTAAGCTTCTCATCCTATCTATCTCATCATATCTATCATACCCTCTTATTTTGTTTGCACCCAGAAGACTTCTGGTGCTTTTTCTTCATTATCATCTCCTTTTTCTCCAAAATTCTGAATGGCATACACAGCACAAGGTGAAGCCTCTAGGTAACTTGTGTTTGCTCATCAATGAAAGTTAGGCTACTGGTGGTGGTTAAATCCTTCAATAATTGACAGACACAACACAGAATAAGTAATTGAGGGTGAAAGTCCAAGAAGTTTTATTGGAAGTATGTTCAGAATTGCATGTATAACTTTTTGATCTTTCTAATGTATCTTTTGCCACTCAGGAATCAATGTTCCTTGTAAATATAAGTTTTTTCTGTTTCTAATGCATTCTCCCAAGTTTTAATATCTTTTTTTTTATTTTTTAGAGCATATGGATTTTTTGCCTGGTTTAATATCAACCTTTGTCATTTCAGCAAAGTCAATTGTATTGTGACATGTAAAATGCATTGTACTGAGTTCATGACTACAATCATCCTTTATTAAAAAAATCAATATTTTCAGAATGTACTATTACATGCAAAGATGTGAGGACTTTCTAGGCTTACTGTTAAAGCCAGACATGAAAATTCCAAAACTTTCTTGGGGAGAGAAGTGCTTGCTCTTTGTCTAACAAGCTGAATTATCTACTGAATTCTGAGTGCCATGATAAAATCCTTGCAGGTTTGCATTACATCTTATTTTCCAGGCACCAGACCTTATATACATAAATGTTGAGATAGGGATTCCCAAGAATGTTATCTCACTTCACAGAAACTTCTATCCATTAATTCTTTGCAGCCTTTCCATTTTCCTTTTCAGCTCTACTCAGTCCAAGAATTTGTGTTGATACATAGACTGAGTTACAAAATAATCTTCCTTCCCATCATAAAGGTATAAAATGTTGAAAAAAGATTTACTGTTCTTGTATCATCTTCTGATTGAAGACACTATCCTTATTCAGTCTTCATCACCCTTCCTTTCCATTTAATCTAATTCAACCCTGCTTTCTGTCAACCTTTCTTTTTTTTCTTTTTTTTTCCTGGAAATATTTTCTTACTATTTGACATTTAAAATCCAAAATAAATAAACATCGGCTGCTATTATCAGCCAGCTGCCCTTCCGCTGTGTCTGGCTTGTCACTTTCCTGACGGGGCTATTTCTTTTTAATCTCCATATTGGCTGCTAATCTGGTCTGTCAACTCTTCTGTTTCTCTCCCCTTCTCTCTTAATCTGAAATTGAAGTAAAGTTTCATCAACTTGCATTTCTTTGTAACTTTACCTAAGGAGATTTCGCCTTGACTGCTGTGTTGGGCAAGCTTCCCAAGATGGTGTTCTCTCTTGCACAAACTCCCTTTCCCTTTAAAAAAGGAAACTGAAGAATGAACCCATGTAAATTGCTGCATTAAAGCTCATACCATTTGTTTTTCTAATAGGATCCTTATTAAGTTTTTTCCACCTCAATGTTCATTGCGCGTTAATGTTTCCTGTTATCTCAAATTAAAAGAGACAAGGGAAATTTGTTCTAAATGTGCTAGAAATTAGAAAACCATGAAAAGCTTTGAGCAGTTCAAAGCTGGGAAAGGAAATTATATTTCCATGTAATTTTTAACTATTACAAATGTGTTACATACAGCAGCCTTTGTAAACATGGTGGATCCTATTTTGTTGCTGGCTAAGATCTGATTCACCATTACCCCACAGCAGTGCAAGTTACTGGAGCTAAGCAGGGGTGTTATCAGCTCTGAATTTTATTGCTGCCGCATAGCAAACCAGGCAATAAAGAAAACTGTAAATGCAGGATTTATTCTTTGCAGGGGTATACCTCATACTTGGAAGATTAATGAAGAATTCCTGGTTCACTGTTTACTAAAGACACCTCTGTCCTATAGTATTTTAATTGTAAATCCCTCATTTTACATCCTAACTTCCTGCTGAATTAATAAAAGCGACATATTAACTTTAAATCCCAGATAAAGTAAAGATTGCTGTTTTAATATCCCATCCATATCCTTTATCTTTCTACAGGGGCTTTCAGGCCAGTAGTTTTAATAACATGCATGAATGAAGATGCTCTTTTTTTTAACACAAATGGTGGCAAAGAGTTTTTCCTTTATATTAGCAGGCAATCAATTCCAATAGCTTTTTAATGCTTTCTTAAAGAATCAATTTTAAAGCAGAAGCTCTTCAGGGGACCCTCTTAAACTTCTTCACAGCCAGTCTCCTAATTTTCTATTACAATGCAATCTAAAGCAGCTACAAAAATAATGCAGATAATGTTTGCTGGGTAATGATTTCCAATTTCCCCATTCCATGTACCCTGTTATTAGGAGGATCATCTTAGCTGTGTAAATTAATTTTCAATTCACTTCAGGGGAACATTATAATGATTTATTCAGCACTGGTGCTGAAGAAAGTGTTGGGAGGATTTTAGCAATCTGAGAAACAAAATCAATTTGTTCTGATTATCACCATGTTAAAAATTGGGAAGATAAAAGGTTCACAAAAATATGTTTCAGGTTAGCACACACCCTACAGTAGCAGTCATTGTGATCCTGGGTGTAGCTACCTGACCAGTACGGCAAGCAAAATGTCTGAGATGTGCTGTTTTCTCCTCATGCTTCAACATTTTAGAAGTATTGAGCAGATTTTAGATTTCTTTGTGTAGTATAAAAAACAAAACAAGAGATAAATATTTCAGTCACTGACCTGTAGTCAGCGAAGAGCATCTTACTGTAAGTTCGACGAGGAGATTGTTTCAAAACCAGATGTATTATTGGTAATGATACCCAGGATTTGAGAGAGTTCCAGGCTAAGAAGAAAGACGAGAGGAAATTCCATTTTTTTAAATAAAGGATTTATTGTACAGTAAGCATCTGGTAGCTAATGCTCAGGGGACTTATACTAAAGTGTTCATGCTCATACCAAATAAACTAGCACAAACACACCAGATGAACACATAGCAGCTGAATGTTTAGTTAGTTTGATTTAGCTGCTGTATTTTTAAAAATGGGATTCATGTCACCTGAGTTTGAATGACCACAAAAGAAAAATCTGATCTAGGTGACAGTGTCTTTGGAAGAAAGAGAGAAGTAAAGAAATCTTTTGAGTTAATACCTCTGACTTATTTATAGATGCCTCAAGCTCTGGCATGACTACTTCTCTTCAGTCAAAGTAAAGAGAACCTGGAGTGATTATTTCAGACAAAATTGCAGGTATTGACATAGAAGATATTTGCATTTGATTTGCTAATATGTTTTGCAGTGATACCTATGATATTACAGCAATTGCCAGAAGCTTAAACAACAGATCAAAGGAAGTGTATTTTTCCATGTGAAAAGTATTGAGAGGGTAGTTGAAATACCCCAACCCCGTCACCATCAACATGAAAGAAACTACAATTTTGTTTAGCACATTTTTTAAATGAAAGCAAGTTTATTTAAAAATTCAAGCCCGTATCCAGATAAAATAGAAGTTTATGAAATTGGCTGGAAGTTTTAGGGATGAACGCATTAAATTACAGAGCAACCTATCAGTTCTGAATTACCAAATTGAGAATTGCCACTTTCTGTGCTTACAGTGGTAGGCAGGATACCCCAAACGTAATAAATATCATAAAATCAATTACTCATGACCCCAAAGGAATTTTTGAATTATAATTCTGATCTGTCACTATTGTTAATGTTCCCACACATCATGCAATATAAAAACATTTAGTATTGAACTACTGCCGCATAATTTGAAGCTGAATGAACTTGATTTCACTGAGATCAAGACAAAAGGTTTGCAAATCCACTGCAGTTACATTTTCAGGATTTTTCTTTTAAATTGATAGCATATCAGAAACCTGAAAAAGAGTTGTCCCTTTTGTCATGGGGACATAATCAGGCATTAAGTATATCATAGTTATCATCATTCCAGTGTACTAGTAGCATAGCTGGCAAATTAAGTGTTTAATAGCACATTGGCAGGGAGTTGAACTGACATTATTAAAAATAAACAGTAAAGAATAAACACTCATGATAAAAGAGCAAGTGACGATACTGTTTTGTGGAGTATGTACCTAGATCTAGGCTGTCTGATTTCAAAGACTTGAAGGCCCTTCTGAGTACATGATTTTGAAAATGAAAATAAAAAGAAAATAATTATATTATTTCACTGTGAGCCATAGTCAATTGCCTGATACCAGTGGATCACAACTTGTCTTTAAAATGTTTTCTCAGCTTCAGTGAATAAAACTAATAGTCTAAGTTTATAATTATAATATACTCAAAATGTTATGAACCTTTACATTTGAGGATCTAGAATGCTCTAATGATATCTGAATAATCATTCTGAATCAAACCATGTAAAATTCTAACTGGCTGGGCAACTTTTGTAGAGGGTCTTAGGAAAGTACACATGAATAGTACAACCATACTGCTATATGTTGCCTGAAATATCATGAAAGCTTTTGACAAAGAGCCATTCAGTGACTTCTTGTGGAAGAGACTATATTTGATAGACTTTGACAGATCTAAATACTGAGTCCATATAAACTACAAACTTCTGTCGCCTGCAACATCCTGTTGCAGAGAGTTCTACTGTTTCAGACAAGATAAAATTAAGCAGTATTCCCTTTTTCCATTATTTTTTTTCCCTAATGATCTCATACTATTCCTCAAGTCATTCCATCACAGAAAGAAATTCTCACATCTTACTTTTCCACATTTGTCATTATTTCATTCTCTTTCATATTTGTCCCTCAGGTTAGACAAAAAGAGCAGAAGGGGTGATCAAAGATTTGGAATAGCTTACATTGCTTACATTCTAGAGGAGATTAAAATGACAAGTAAGCTATTCCAAATCTTTGATCCCCCCTACTGCTCTTTTTGATTTCATTTCTGCTTCTAGATATCTAAAACCTAATTGTTAATGGAAGTTGAGACCAAGAGAAGTAAAACAACTTACTTTAGTTCTCATGACTCCCAGATCAGTGCACAATATTCTGTTGTACTTTAAATTATGTTATTTGTACCTTAAAAATTGTTAGCATCGTACTTTATTTGTATTTTTTATAGAAAAAGTTGAATTCTGTGTGTTCTCACCCTTAGGAGTAGTATTGGGAAAACATTTCTTCTTTACCTGTAAATTAAAGGAATAGGTGTATTCCATTTCATTAGCCTGACTTTATTTGTCAGTGTCAATAATATGAGAAATTCAGAAGGGAATTAATTTTACCTAAATCTGTCTAGGCATCCAGTGTCTCTCTCTCGTCAGTGCTATGTGTCTACTACCTCCTTTACAGTCAGTGGAGAGAAAGAAGGGCATCTCTGGAGAGCTATTCATCCCATTTTAAGAGAGATGTTTGTGTTATGTGGTCTGAATTGGTCCCAAGGGGATGAGAATAATTGCACTGCTGAGGTCCCTCTCTTCCATTCCTCTAGGCTCTCTCAATCATTGATAGTAAGTAATAACTTACTTTGATTAAAATGGGAACTTTCAGACAACTAATTAGATTAAATTACTCCTATTCTCACTGTCTAGGTTTTAGGGGAAAGACAATACAACAAATACTGTGATTTGGAGTCTTCACAGACAGCAAGATGGACCTGGGAGGGTCCCCTTCTCCCTGGGCTCCCACACTGTCCTCAGAGAAGAGGAACCCTTTCCTCTCTGCAGTGTGCATCTCTTGCAGTGTGCAGTCTTTTTTCCAGGCTGCTTTAACCACATTTTTAGCAATACATCCAGATTATATTGCTCCATAACTCCTTCCAGAATACAGTGGCAAAGGAGATACTCTTAAATTGGTAAAGAGGTTATTGAAACATGTCCTCCCTCACCAGACTCCACTCTTTCCCCAGCCTCTTGCAATTTCCTCTCTTTTCCTTTCATATCAGCAAAACAAAGAAATCATTTTTAGCAAGGCTCATCCACAAGTTGGCAAGGATAACATTCTTAAATATCACAGTGTTATTATGATAAGCACAGCACATTCCAGGAGGAAAAACTGTAGATTATGGCAACCTTCAATAAATATGGCTGATATTAAAAGTTAGATTTTTTTAATTTTTTTTTTAACATCCAAAAAGCCATTAGCAAGACTGTCAAAAAAAGAAGAGCCTATCAGGATTTCAAATAAAAGAAATGAAAAAGCCATTTATGAATACTTATCTCCCAGATCCTCTGTGCATCTTAAGCAGAAAATGATATATACCAACTTCAGAAATACAGTTACCGTATTTGAACACCTGAGCTATAGGAAAATACCAGAAATATGTATTTTTAAATTTTCTTCTAGTTTTATTTGAGAACATGAAGGTGTAAAAAAAAAAAAGAAATACCAAACCCCTATTAAAATCTATATCATGATCTCTCCCCCTTTTCAGAAAAAGAAATATGACCTCTTCATTGCTCCAGCAAGTCCAATCTTGTCGTAAGCAAAACACATCGTTCCATACTAGCTGCAAATAAAGAAATTTGTATAAAAGAGTCTAGCACAGTATCAAAATATATTGAGAAAGAAGAATTGCCGCTATGTGGTCCTTCCTGAAGCTAACTGAAGCCCTGTTAGTACTTGACTCTCCAAAATTGTGTTAGTTCTTTATTAGTTGCCCCCAAAAGAGCAGGTTAAAAAAATACTAACAAATAATTGCTCCATAATGAAAGCTGAGTTAATAACAGTAATGAATAATATTTTTATGCCTTTAAAATAGCTTGTAAGACAGTAAATACTGAAGCCTTCATCAAAGAGAGACTATGTCATCTTGGAACAACAAGGGAATGCCAGATAAATCAAGGCTGGTCCCTTATGTGTAGTTCTCTTCACATACCCACCTAAGATTTCTCTGTAGCTCAAAGATTTTCAAGAACCAGCTCCCAGAATTGCATAGGTTTGGATGAACCTATGATGAAACCCAGGATGAACCCCGGGACACTGCTGAGTTTGATCCTCTGCTCAGCTCAGGTCAGAGCCAGCTTTGAAATTGCATAAGGTTGCTCAGGGCCTTGTCCAAACTTTTTAAAGAATTTCCAAGGATGGAGATTCCACTTCGCCCGTACACAGTATCTCCAGATTTTGACCACTATCATTGTGAAGAACTTTTTACTTCAATGAAGTAAATCTGAGCTCAGCTAAAGTTCTGATTACCTAAAACCCAGCAAGTCTGCATGATACTAGGGAATCCCCAGGACAAGGCCTTCAGAAAGCACCAGAGCTGCATTATCTTCCATCTGCTGGTTACGTGGCATTGAGCCACCAGCCCAGAAACAAAATGCCAAATGGGTTAGTGGAGCACAAAGACCAGAGTAGCTCCAAGTGTCTCCTCAGCTCCATAGCAGAACATGGTATATCTTCCAGGAGATAGTGGAGCAGATGGACATCTCAGGACTTGAAAGAAGGATTGATAGCTCTTCCTATGCTTCCACTTGTCTTGAGATTTTTAAGGATGTCCTTGTAAACCTCCACCTATGCAACTTACTGCAGGGATCATGTTGCAGAGAAACCTATCCAGCTGGGAAATATTAGGATTATTAATTGTATAAGATAAGGATTCCTGCAGTGTGAGGCTCTAGAGAAACGTGTTTCCTGACTAAGTCTAGGAAAACAAGGGGAAATGCCATTAACATAAAACGTCATGCTAGTATAATGATTCATCCTATTTCTTTTATAATATCTTTCAATTTAAGCAAATAATATTCAACTAATGAAAAATAAATCTATATATAAAGGCACCACATATCCTAAAATTAATGAATAACCAGTGATACAAATAATACTTGTGCTGTTTTCCAGACCAATGGAGTTTACCTTCAGCAGTTCTGATCCTGCATCTGTGAGTAAAAATTACATCTGTTAACCAGCGGAAGGATGTCAAGTTGTCCCCAGAGCAAGGTACATGTCAGCCAGAAGAAGGAGAAAAGAACATAGAAAAAATGAAGCACAAAACTAAACAGTGTTTCTAAAAATATGTTTTCTTTTATGTCTCACCAGTACACCAATCTGCTGTTGAATTGGATTTAGGCTTTTTTTTATGTTTATTTTCTCATTCACAACCATTACCTATTTTGATAACACTTCTTTACAGTAAAGTTATCTAGACAATACAAGACTGCTGTGGTTTAAGGCCAGCCAGCAGCTAAGTACCATGCAGCTGCTTGCTCACCAAACCCCACTCCCCAGTGAGATGTGAAGGAGAATCAGAAAAAATGTACAAACCTGTGGATTGAAGTAAGAACAGTTTAATAATTGAAAGCAAAATATAATAATAACATTCATAGAAAATAAAGAGAGACATGAAGGAATAAACAAATGATGGACAGTATAATTGCTCACCACCACTGACCAATGACCAGCATGATCTGAGCAGCCATGGGCCCTCCCAGCCAACTCCCTCCAGTTTATATACTGGGCATGACCTGCTGTG
>JANHGB010065315.1:0-42875 GCA_026283785.1 Coracopsis vasa | reverse complement strand
TGGCTGCCCCTTCTTTTCCCTCATGATCTCCCCTCATTGCCACCCCTTCTCTCTCCTCACGATCTCCCCTCATAGCCGCTCCTTCTTTCCCCTCACGATCTCCTCTCATGGCCACCCCTTCTTTCACTTCACGATCTCCCCTCATGGCCGCTCCTTCTTTCCTCTCATAATCTCCCCTCATGGCCGCCCCTTCTTTTACTTCACGATCTCCTCTCATGGCCGCCCCTTCTTTTCCCTCATGATCTCCCCTCATGGCCACCCTTACAGCAGCTACAAAAGGTCCTGGAGGGTCCTGGATACCAAAGTCCTGTAATGCCAGACCCAGGTAGGAAATAGAGCAGAGAAAAGCCGTTTGAATTGCATTCAGGCTCTAAACCCAGAGTTTCACTTCAGTCTGAGCACAGAAGTGGCTCTGGCAGAGCCTATAAAATTCCACCATTCCCAGAGGATATCAAAGTTTAGCGTTTAAACCAGAAATCCTAATATTTCACTTCAAAGAAACGTTAGTACCTTTGATACGGCTTGAAACCCAGATGGCTGACACTGTGCTACTCTGCCACTGTAGGCAAGCTAAGGCTCAGTGATGTTAGATACTGAGATTGGGAAAGTTATAATTGCTTATAGCAAAAGAAATGAAGAGTTAAATATATGAGTTAAATGTATGAGATAGAAAACACCTTTGATGCCTTTCCTCTCTTTTACATTATATTGCATTCAAATATGCAGGATTCAGGCACACTGTCTTCGTCCTGCTGCAATTTGATTTGATTTCATCCACCCTGAGATTTGTTTTCCTCAGGATCTGCGATTCCTTACTAATTGCCAAGTTGGACAAAGTTTGGTTCAGTTTTGATGTGCTTCAATATAAAGTGCATTAAAACACCAGAGACTGAAGAGTGTTCAGGAGCTTGTGAGTTTCAGTTCACAAAGAGCTATTTTCTATCTTTAAACAGCCATCAGTTGGAAGCAGTCCTATTTGAAAGCTGATTATTCAACTGAAGCTGATTCCAGAGTGACCTCCATTGTAGCCTGCAAAGATTTATAGTGGAGCTGTGCACAATCGTTGCACAATCATTGGGGTATTGATGACTTCATACAACTGCAGACATCAATTTTCCTATGCTCAAAGAACACCTCCAAAATCCCTCTGCTCCCTCTGAATGAGGACCCCAATCCTTAAAAACAACCATGCACAATTGCTGTAGATACCAGCAAAAGATTACCACGGGATCCTATTGCTTCTGGAGAAAGGAAAAAAGGATGAATTAATGGATTCGCCACAAGGTAAGCAAAAGCAAGATCTGGCTCCACAACATTCCATCAGCATTTGTTTTCTAGCATGACAGAGACAGATGGACTTTTTTGGAGAAGGATTTTTAGAGAAAGAAGAGAAAAATACATCTGACCCAAGTTTGACAACAAAATGTCAAGCAAAGATGGGAGAAAGGAAAGACAAACACGTATAAAAAGGAATCATTCCTTAGCCTACACCACTTGTCAGAGTAAGATCTTCAACTCGCGGGTCTCAGTAATTACTGAAAGTCCACACTCAGCAATTGTAAGTGTTCAGGGGAAGATGTCTGTGCTTTGGCTACAAGTTCTACTCATTGTTTATGCCTAAAGATGTTTCCTATCTAAAGACAGTGTGCTGCCCACATCTGTTACCTGACAAAGATACAGCTCATCTGCAACAGGATTTCTGTTCAGCTTTGGAGCTAAACTGAAGCCTTCCCCACCATCAAGACCCAGCAACAGGGTGTCACTGCAGAGCACTGCTTGAGCACTGACCATGAGGCTAGGATGTGCCAGCTCTGTGCTGTTCAGCCTGTGTGGTAATCCTTCATGTCTGCTAAATCTGCCTCTCAAGTCCCCTCAGGAACATCAATATGATCGTTACCAATTATGTAATGACAAAGAAAGAGAGATTAGTAATTCAGAATTAAGATAGCATCAAGATTTATCACCTTGTATGTGTTGTCTCCAGACAGCACTGCAAAGACAGCACTGTCACTGGGAGACACCAAGGGATGAAAACCAGAGCTTTGTCCTGATTACAACACAGTTATTCTTTAGCAACAAGTGAAAATAACTTATGCTTGGGAATGTATCTGGGTGTTCATCTCTGTCAGTAACACTCTGCAGCCTCTGAATGCACAGAAACAAGGCATTTATTAAATTACTTCTTGGGCCCTTAGAAGCTGCTTGCTGACCCCAGGAGGACTAAAACTACCATATACCTGCAACAGCATTCCCAAGGAAGAGCTCTCCTGCAGCCCAGAGAAAATAGAGAGTCTTCAATGTTGGAGGTATCTAAGACTTGACTGAACATAGCCCAGCACAAGCTGCTCTAAGGGGTCTTGTTTTAGCAAAGAGACAGACTGGACCTTCAGAGGTCCCTTCAAATTCACCTAGTCTGGGTTGTGAGTTGTGATGGATAGAAGTTCTCTGACCAAGGATACCCCTGTCCTGTCTGGGGAGGGAGGAAAACACCTTAGTTATGCCATTCGGATACAGTAAAAAATTAAATCAGTTTCACCTTGAGTGTATTTGTGTCCATGAGAGCTCTCTTTAAACAAAATATTTTGACCTAAATAAACGAACTTTACCCTTTCACTACTGCTCTCAAATGTTAGGATATGAATCTTGAGGAACTCTGTAGTTTTTAAGCGGTTTGACTTCTTGGGAACATAAATCAATCCCAAACAACATCCAAGGGATGAATTCATTTGGCAATGACTTTCTTTTATGCCTAGTTAAAGGCTGGATGAATTACTGCAGGATGAGTTCATGTCAAGGGTAGCGCTGGTTGAATACTTCATTAATCTTACCTAGAGTGAGTGTGGATCATAATAAAAAACAGATTGCTTCAAAAATCATTCTTTTTCTCTGCAGAAAACAACTTTCTGCCCTTTCTTCCCATTTGTGACATTAATATGTTAAGAATCAAACTGCAGAGAGAATTCCTGTGACCATTTGAAGGCCATTGCAGCTCACTGCCACACCAGGGTCCGCTCAATAGCATTGCGCTGCTTGAGCACTTAACTCTCCCACAGTGTCATCAAATGGAAGGGCCAGATCCTGGCTTAGACCGAGTCAATGCACCCATGCTGATTTATGCTATTTAAGGATGTGGATTTCATGCACTGCAAAACTTGTGTGCAAATCAAGCATTTGGAAGGCAGGTTTAGCTCTGAGGTGTAGTGCAGCCTTGTCAATAAGTGCCACTGTTTTCACTAAGGATTTTCTTCTTTTCCATGTAAATGAAGCAGAAAGGTTAACAAGAAGCCCTGATCCCTTTATACACTATGATCTTTGACTGCTCTGGCCTTCCAGCAGTTTCAACAGAGCAGCATCTGAATGTATGAAAACTACTCTATTTCCAGCAATTAGAGAAACTAATGAATCCAAACACCACACAAAGCCCAGATTTATCAGTCTGCCTACTCCCAATTTGTACCACACACTGTGTTCTCAGAGATACTAAGCTGCATAATTCAGAGGAGGCTAGAATTTGCTGCAACAGGTTTCTAAAAGCAATGACTACCATCTGACAGTGCACTCCCCCTCTCTTGTCACCTTGTTTTTCCAGCTTGACACAAAGCATTTTAGTGAGAAGGCCGTGACTCACCATCTCACTACTGCAGCTCCTCTTTGTCCATCCATGCTCCCTGCTTCAGGTTACTGAAATGGAACAGGAAAGGCTTCAAGGAGCACCCATCCCCTCCTTCGCTACTACAGCTGGGAGCCCAGAGTATTCATGTGAAACACCTCTGACCGGGGTTAACATCAGTATACCAAGCTGTGATCTGCATAAGAATCATGCTGCTATGAAATACCTCACCTTAGAAGGGACCTTGGAAGCCCTCCAAGTCTGCATCTTGCATGAATCATACATCCCCTCTTCACCTAGCACATACCAGTACTTCTGCCACGTAAATCCATGAAATAAATACTGGATAAAGAGCGTATTTAGTGGCTGAATTCATAATGGACCAGCCTAAGATGTTGACACCAGTTCAAGCTTCAACATGGGTTAAGTTCCACAAGATGGGGAGCTTTTGAGCCCTTTTAAAGGAAAGCACTTAGGAACATGCTGTGAGGTTTAATGGACTATTTAGCTCTGGAAGTTAAGCCTGGGGTTCAACACATGGCTAAGTAAGTGCAAGTACTGTATTGGGAGGGCACTGACTATGAAATAAATGGGGTACAAGTGACAAACATCTCCTAATACCCCCTCCCTGGTCCTGATAGCAAGAAGGTTTGACAGTCACTCTGGTAAACACCTTTAAATAACTTCTCAGAGTCTTTTCTACATGTGTATCAAGCTCAGTTGTTAAAAAGCCATCCAGCAACGAGGAAGCTGCTGAGGCAATATTTTAGATGCAAGGGAAACCTTTTCCCCCCAGATTTGGAAGCCCCATGTTAGAAAGGGAAAAAGCGTATCTTGGTGCCAGAGGAACGGAACTAACAACTGATTTCTCCAGCATTTTGTGTCAAAGGGATGTTTAATTTACCACTTGTTTTAATTAATCATTGCATCGAATGCACTTAACATTTCAATAATTTAATCATGTTTCCCCCTGTTGCTGTAGAAGTTATCTGTTCAGTTCCATCTTTAGCTGTTTCATTAGCCCTACTCTTCTCTGCTTGTGGCACTGTTGCGGAGCTGACCGTGTGCAGAACAGGCCCAGCAGCAGCTTTCTGTCCTGGCCCTTCGACTGTGGGAGCAGGGACTGGATGCTTGTGCTCTGTGCACCTTGATGTGAAATGGTCGGGAGCCATCTCCTAACATGGACAAAATCACTGAGACAGTTGCAGGAGAAAATGTTGCCTTTGGAGAATGCACAGGCCTGGGAGAAAGCACTGCTGGTGAGGCAGAGTCAAGGGCATTTTCCTCATTACAGTTTTGCCTGTTTTCCAAAGAAGCTACAATTCTGATGTTCAGAATCAGAGCTTGGAGCAGCTCCTGTTTGGAGCCAGGCTGAGAACATTGGGGCTGTTCAATCTGGAGAAGAGAAGCTGTGTGGAGACCTCAGAGCAGCTTCCAAGGTCTGAAGGGGGCTGCAAGGATGCTGGAGAGGGACTCTTCATCAGGGACTGGAGCGATAGGACAAGGGGTGATGGGTTCAAACTGAAATAGAGGAAGATCAGGTTGGACATAAGGAAGAAGTTCTTTACTGTGAGGGTGGTGAGGCACTGGCACAGGGTGCCCAGAGTAGTGGTGAATGATCCATCCCCGGCAATATTCAAGGCCAGGGTGCCTTGGATGACACGGTCTAGTGAAGTGTCCCTGCCCATGGCAGGATGTTGGAACTGAATGATCTTAAGCTCCTTTCCAACCCAAACCATCCTATAGTTCCATGATTTTCTAGAGCCAAAGTCCACGTTTTATGTAAATAAGCTGAAGAGTTCTATTCATTTAGCTTTTTATTAAAAACACGGGTGTGCTGAGTCTGAGCCCATCCTGAATTCATGTGGATGTGACACTTGTGGATGTGACAACTCATTTACAGCAGCCGAACTTTGCTATCTGCTCACTACACGGCAAATCATTACCCTCTCCCTACGCATCCCACTGCCATAGTATACAGGGTATACTAGAATAGTTGCATGTTATTAAAATCATATATTGGGGAAATAATCTATTCATAGCTCATTCTTCCCCTCCTCCCTTACCATTCCCTTAGAAACAGCTCTTCTCCACAGTAAATCAAGTCGGAAAGCCTTATCATTAATTCTATTTAGGCCTAATATGTCATAAAGCAGGCAAAGCAGGCCATTTTCCTCTCTGCTGGGGCACAAAACATGGATTAACTATTCCAACCAGAGCTGTGAATGATTTATTAATTCAATTTTGGAGAGTGTGACTGTCAGATCATATAAGTTTGTTATAAAGAGTCTCTCTGAGGACTCTTTCACTCTTTTTAAATCAACTGACTGACGTTTCACATGCTTCACAACTGCAAACATCTATCTCTTCACTGCTTGGTCTCAGTGGCACACAGAGGTTACGTAGTTTGTCCTGCCCACAGTAAGGTGTTCGTAGCCAATGAGGGAGAGAACCAGTATCGTGATTTGTGGCAGTAATTCCAACCCATATGCTCACTATCAGGCTTCAATCTCAGGCCTGCCCAGTGCTCTGTAGGGAACTGGATCATCAACTCTGCTTGTTCACAGCCAGAGGGGTTGGGGTTGTCCTGGAGGTCACTTTGTCCAGCCCCCCAGCACAAGCAGGTCCATCTAGAGCCAGCTGTCCAAGGCAATACCCAGGGTTTTGGTTTGGTTTTAAATATGTCCAAAAATTGGAAGACTCCACAACCTGTTTCCAAAAGGAATTCTCTACTGCTCTCCTTTGCCATGTCTTGTTTCAGAACCACTAGGCTGGTTCAGGAGCTCCCAAATGGGGGGCATTGGGCAAATATACACACCCTTGGAATGGCTCCCTGTGCCAACCTACCTGCTAAAATCCCTCCCAAAGAATGAAAACTGCTTCTCCTGCATCTGGCATACTATTGATACTGGTCCTGCCTTCATCTCTGTTAACTTCACCAGAAACAGACTGGAGAAACACTTCCTGAGATGTGAGAGGGGCTGCTACCAGGGACACTGCTACTCTGCAGTGTAATTCCTGTTCTGCGTGAGCAAACCAAGTCTAGCACCCTTGCTCTAGTTGATAGTTCCTACTAAGAGTGATGATGAGCTCCAACACCTCTTTCACTTCTTCCTGTCTATAAAAAACAATCTTGTTCCTATGAATGTGAAAAAATAAGCCATGTGTGTAACCAGCATCTCTCCTGGGTACCAACAAGGCCAAGATTTAATGTAGATCTTTTTCTTGTTTGCTTCAATATTTCATTTGTTCATGTAAAAGCTATTGGAGTATTTTGTTAAATGAGTATCAGTACAATGTAAAACAATTCAGAAATATATTAATTGCTGAGGACTGACAACTTGTCATCAGAAAACCAAGACAAGGCATCCTCAGAGACTGTAACACCAGGGAGAAACACAAGCAATTCAGTTTCATCTCCTACAGTGAACACAGACCATTACATTTTAGTCATTTGCTTCAGGAACAAACCCACTTTCAACCAAAACATGCTTTCAAAAGGATACCTACCTCAGTTTGAAGACATCACTTCCCCAGTAACTTGTGCCAGTGGCCACCAACCACACGGTTATATCTGATTTGTATCTATCTATCTCGCTTTAGCTTATTTTGCTAATTCTTGCTCTACTTTTCTTTACTAGATTAAGGAACCCTTTTGTACCCACTGTGAAGTAAGAACAGGAGCCTACTCTCAGTCCCCCCTGACACCATATGCTGTTTCATTTTTAGATCTAAAGGATTCAGTCTCATTTCCAAAGACAAATAAATAAAAACCATTCAAAAGGCTAGAAACATGAATAGTAAAGTAAATTCTCTCATTTGCAGTAATAGCTGTGAAATGCTACTTGGGGACTGGAAAGTATCTCGATCCTGTAATTACACGTTCATCATCCCTGGTCCATTTCCAGTCCCTCAGGCAGTATTTCACAGCTACAGCCCTCCAAGGCAGCCATACTTTTTGGTAATCGGTCATATATTTTCCATGCAGACGACAGGGTCAGTTCTTTTATAGGGCTCTGGCTCCAGCCAGCCTGACACTTCACTGGATTACAGTTGTATAAAGGTCCAGGAAGAAAAGCATTGAGGATATGAATCACTTCAACTCATTTGTACAGGCTGAAGTAGAAAGGAGGCTCTGCAAGGTGTCTGTGGCACTGATTTACCATCCAGAACCTCTTGGGCAACTGAAAAATGAGGTCTGGAGGCCACAGGGGCAATGGGGAAAGATAATTCTATAAACTTCCCTAGGCTTTTAGGAGATTGAAAGCCACCTCCTCCTCTTCAGATATCAGTGGCTGCTGCGTTTGTGGGGTTAGGAATAGAGGCCTCATGGGATTTCAAATTACCTCGTAGGAATTCTTTATGGTGTGGGCCTTCAGCTCCTGAATTGTCAAGGCAAAAAGGAGATAGTGGAAAGAACTGCAGTGTAAGCCACAGAAATAAAGATTAGCTTTTCTTAAACCAGTGCTTTATGTACCAATACTCTGCAATAGCAGGTTCCCTGCTGCAAACTCTACCACAACCTAAAGTCAGGGGGAGATGGATGCAGAGGGGCAATGGTTTAACTCCTGCAACAACCTTTGCCAGAGCTCTTTTGTCAAAGCATTTATTCTGCCACAAGAGACATCTTGACACACTTGGTTTTTTGCTTTGTAATTTCCTATCATTCAGAGTGAACATACTCCCTTCCATCCAACAGAGGAGAGCTACATCATTAAATGGATATTTCCAATACCACGCTCTATTTATATTACTTGTATATGGTGAATTAATGCCTTATCTCCACAGATTCCCTCCTGAAAAAAGAAATTGATTTATATCTGGCTTTATTGTACATGGATCTAAGTTCCAGTGTTGAGCTCTCAATTATACAGTAGGAATGGAGGGCTCCAGAGCTTCAACAAGAAAATAATCAGAATTGTGGCAGTTTATTCCCACTTTGCAAACGCATCAATGAATGCAGAAGGTTTTTAAAACAGAACTGGCAGGGTAAAGGGACCTTAAAAAAAAGGGTGAGCAAACAGTTGTCATATTGCAAGAACATAACAGTGATTTAACAGTGATAAAAACAGCCTTAGCTCTGACTACGCAATACACTCGCCACCAGCTGAGCTATTCTCACAGCCTCCGGTCACTGCTGGTCCACAGCAGACACAGGGGCTGCAGCTCAGCTGAGCACTGTCTTGGGGAATTAGCATCTTACATGTGTCACAGGCTAAAAGCAGACACCATTACTGCAGGACAACTGGTGTGCACGTCTAACACCCACATGTCTTCTTGTGTCATTGCAACTGGCTCATATGTCTGAGCTTTAAAGGTCTTACCAGCATAGAAAAGTAGTGTCCCCTCCTTTCGTGCTGTGTAATCCTTCAAGCATTTCAAACTACAGCCTCAAGTATGGAAAAGGAGAGGGAATGGTATCTGCAGTAGAATTGTATTCTGAGTTCCTGCTTGCCACCAAGTCCTTAAGGGCTCTGAGCACTTAAGACCTCTTCTCCAACTCATCTATGTAGAGACCTGGGCCTGCAGAGAGCAGCTCTGAGTGCCTCAAGTTAAGCAGGGTTCAGACATGTTCTGTGCAGGTAGGGATAGGACCACTCAAGACAGTGGAAAACCTGGGACCGTCTTTTAAACTGCTTTCCCCTGGCACTGGCAGGGCTCTATACAGCACTGCAGGCAGTCCTGCTTTACACATCAGGAAATAGGATTCTGTCTTTCGTTCAGAGCTCATTTTCATTTCCAGATTTCAGTATAGCATCATTATTTCAAATGTTATTTCGCTCGGCAAAATCACAACTGTGTAATTAATCTAATTAGTTCCTTACACAGGCGCTACATAAAAAAGCAGCTAGGCAGGTACAGTGCATGTCTTCCCATTGCCCCCATAAGGATGAACAGTCTCTCTCTAGCATACTTGTAGGCCTGCTTCAGATACTGGAAGCTGCTCTGATGTCTCCACACAGCTTCCCTTCTCATTCAGTTTTAAAGCACAACTGAATCATGGTTTTAAGTTTTTCCCTACAAGCAAGTCAGGTTGCTAAAAATAAGGGCAAGACAGGAAGAATGTAAGTCCAAGTTCTCATGCTCAGACTGAGAACCCCAACTGCTTTAACAAACCCCCATATCCTGTACATTGCTCCACAAGCCTCAGACCAGGTTGTTTGAGACTGAAATTTACCTTACAAAACACTATCCATGAGAACCTGGAACTTTAGTGAAACAAGATCCTTCCCCAAAAGTTTCCAAAGGTGTCAGCTATAAAAGTCTCAATATGAATTTTAAAAGCTGCTCCAAAATTCCCAACCACAACTCTTGTTTTGCTTTTTAGTTTGGCAGGGTTGATTCCAAAAGGCAGATCTCCAACCTCAAGCCTTCCTTTGCTAGAAAGCGCTTTGGAGATGTGCACCCCAGAGACTTCCTTCTCTGGTTTAGAATGAGCACACTGACAGAGCCTCCACCTCCCATCCCATTTCCACCAGTTTAAGGATTCAGCTCATGAGGTGTTTACACTGGCTTGTAGTGCTGCAGGTAACCACATTACAGACCCTGTTCCCCTATGCCTCAAGTTCTGTAGTGCTGCTGATACCAAGAGCCAAAGTATTTCACCCCAGGAAAGAGGCGGACTCCTCATATCCTTTAGATCAGTATATACACAAACCAAACAGAACAGCCCATTTATACTAACTTGGTTTCTGTTTTAGAGTAGTAAACAACCAGGCAACAAACTGGCAAGAAACCATCAGAACCTCACATTTCCCACATTACTTAAGGGGAAGGGTCAAAACCAATATTTTGGAGTTATTTGGAAGGTCACTTTAAGGGAAAAAGATAGGAATATGTTCCCAAATGCTTGGCCTTTGTGATTAATGAGTGTGCTGAAGAGAAACCCACACACATTTCAGGAACAGATGGGCTTGTTTTGGCTTAGTTGTCACCAAAAAGCTCTTTTCTTATTTTTAAACCCCAAACATTAGTTATTTCTCCCAAGTACCTAATTCTTAGCATGAAAAGAAGGGAAAAGTGTAGGAGCAGAGGACGACACCTCCCAATTCCAGCAAGCGAGACAGCCATGGAAGAGGAAGAACTGATGGAGGCAGGTTGCCCATGAGCAGGGCATTCCTCCATTCATAGAGAAATGGAATCCTTAATGCTGCAGAGACACCTCAGAAGCATTTGTAAAGGTGCTGCAGCCCACGTGTGCTGCCAGGGAACTTCTAACACACAGGGTGCCATCAGCTCTGGGAGCACAAACCACTGCAGCAGCAGTCAGTACATGAGGCTGCTTTGGACACGGGTCAGATACAGGTTTACCTCAGTTTACTTTCCTGTGCTTTACTCGCCCATGGTTATAATGGGGTTTCTCATTGTGGCTGAATCTGAATATTGAATCAGTACCCAGCTCAGTAGTGGAAAGAATTAAGAAGTTCTCCTTCCTCTATTGTTACCTCAGTTATTAGCTTCCGTCTTCAGCTCTGAGAATGGCAGATACACTGAGGAGCAGCAGCAAATGAATTCTCCTCATTAGTAATTTAACCGTTACACAAACCCCAGCTGACTATGTCAAGAGGAGCTGCTTCTCCTGCTTTTAAGAAAGCAGAAAGTACACACTGTGCTGCCAAGATGCCCAACTGGATTTCAGCAATAGGGCACAGTAAGCTGAAAACAATAACTGCCACAGCTCAAGATTAGGTTTGGTTTGCTCTCTGCTCCTCAACCTGTGCCAAAAACACTCATGTCACCTAAACATCAGCTCGTTCTCAGGGCATCTATTGAAATCCGAAGGGTGGCTGGGATTTCTTTTAGTCCCTGGCTGCCTGCAGCTTGTCACCTCCCCATATCCCTCATGACAAGCACAGTACAACCCTGACAGTAGTGCAGTGCATGTAACCACAAGCTGAAAAGCCCACTTCCTCTCTCCTCTTTCTTAGTTCTTGAACCTCAGGCTTTTAAAACCTCATTTAAGATGCCAGAAATTCATGTTTAGCTGCCATCCCTGAAGATGGAGTACAGGCAATAGGAGACATACAGCCTATTAGACAACATGCTGCTTAGCTCCCTGAAGACTGGGCTCAAAAAACACCCAAAGTATAGACTTTTAAGGCTAATTGCTTCCAAAATACAGTCCCCATTCTCTGTCATTAGAATCCCTCTAGGGATAAAGTCAGTAAAATAACTAGTGATATTTAGGTAGCTTACATTTAGCAAACTGTGCAGTGAGAACAGGGAAAAGAGTCCCTAGGCATTTGTGTCACCCAGCTGCTGATAGAACGTTTAAGCTCCTTAAAAATGCACCTCTCTGGGAGCATCTCAGTCAGTCTTTGTCCTCTCCAGCTTCAGAATGATGCATTTCTAGTCCTGTATTCATTTGCCTCCACCAAAGGAAGATCTCTTCCAAGCCATTTCCTCTAAGGTTTGTTCATCTACCAGATGACACATTCAGGAATCCACATCTTGGCATTTTCTGATCTCCAGTTCAAGGATTCCCATTCCACTGCACAGGCTCCAGCTCCACAACTGATGCAGAATTGAAAAATAAATCCTATCTGGGAGGAAAAAAGCTTTGATAAATAAACAGGGTATTTTAAATCAAAGCTGAGATTCTGAGCTGGAGAGACAGAGTTTACCCCATCAGCAGCAATAAGCAGCACTGCCATGGAAAGCAGTTCCTAATATAGTACTGTCAAATCTGCTGGCTTTGGAGGATCTATGATCATTAAAGTTCTACTTACAGCCCAAACTCACAGCTTGTGGCAGAGTAAGTTCATGAAAGCCGGGTTTTTCAGCTAAAAACCAGCTAAAACAAAACTCCAGATTTCCTGATTGTGGGGAACAGCTTGAAATTACTCATGGAAGAAACAAGTTTCCCAGTCCCTCAACATTTATTTTACTAAGATCTGTATTTCTTCCAGTAATACCATGGCTGGTTTTGAATGGTGGGTTTTGGAATCTCTGGTCAGGCAAGATGCTTGCTGTACCACTGCTGGTAATTCAACAGCACTGCTTGCCTTGTCTGAAAAGATGCGCCTGACCACTCTTGCTCCTTTTAGCCTGCTCATCTCCTACTCAGATCAGTGCTATTCTGCCTGTGTGTTTTACTACAGCAGAGAGGGAGGGGGAGAGAGGCATTTTAAGTAGAGACATGGTATTTTAAGACTTCTGTTTGCACACATTAATTGGGATTAGCCTAACATTTATTCTACTTATGGCTCAAAGCCTATTGTTCAGGAACACATGTCAAGTTCTGGAAAAACAGCTAGGCTGGGAATTGAACTGCTTGTACTTATTGCCTGAAAAAGCTTATATTTGGAAACCAAACCCCTCATGTTATCTACTTGATGGCATGTATTGTCCTAGAAGAAAATAGCACCAGAAAGTTTACTATGGGGAGCAGACTTTGTAAAAGAGCAAACTGATCAAGGGATAATGTGCTATTGTAACAGGGACAGTGGAAAGAAGCAGGGAGAGGTAAAACACTGTCAAGACTCTACTGGGCTTTGCACACTGTACGTACAGTCCATGTCTGCCTGGAAGTACAGTCCATGGCACTGTACCACCCAATTTCTTCCTGTTTTGTTCCATTCCTAGTAAGGCACCTGACATGGAGTGCTTTGCTTTCCAGAGGAGGCAGCTCTCAGCTCTCTAATGAGCTATACCGTATCTATTAGCCTGGAAACCACCTCACTTAACATCTTCAGTGCCACTAATTTGGCTTTAAGCACAGATTTCCCAGCTTTGATACCTGGGACAGGGCTAATGATTCCTCTTACTGTTTGGCACAGGTCAGATGGTGCTGACAGCACTCGATCTCAGAATAAAGAGAAATGCCACAGCTCCAGAGAAGTCAACCTGAACAGGAAAACGGGAAGGAAATAACTTGTGAGGGTAAGTACACTTGTGTGTCCTAATAGAGCTTTAGGGCCCTTATACAACAAACCTAATGAGACTTATTCTGTATCAGAAGCCTCACCTTCCATTTCTTAGCTGACACATTTAAAGCATGAAAGGATGCTGAGAAGATCTGAACAATACAGTTTCCCACAAGGACATGCTCTGGCCTAAGGCTGTTCCTGTTATAACAGACATTGGAGCCCCCAAGGCTGGAGCCTGGGAAAACACCGGAGTTAAGAGGAGGAACAGGAGTGCTTGGGAATGTGAGAGAGCACATGTCTATCCTCGCCACTTCCCCACACCACTTCAAGAGAAGATGAAGGCAGACATGCAGACACTGATCCAAAGGGCAGGATTACTCTAACCTGGGAGCAAAGCACCCAGCCCCAAGTTTTCAAGCACCATGAAGAAATACTGCTGTAATTAAACTAAGGTGTTGAGCTGGATTCTGAAAATCCCCTGACAACTGGGTCTTGCCATTTCAAAGTGTAATCAATGATGACATTATCAGAAGCATGAAGCCTCAGTGTCATCAATTGTTAATGAGGGGAAGCTCAGCTTTCAGGTGTTATAGCTAGCAAGTAAAAATGTCTTTGAGCAGCTACTTGCTGTCTGTGGCTAATTCTTTGTTATTGGGAAAAGCACCAACAAGGCTCTGAGGCCCCCAAAACATGTCCTGGTTTACTCCTTTTAACTGGTAAAAGGGAAAAAAAACACCTCCAGCTTTTGAAAAGCAGTGGAGGAATAGACTGTTGGAGAGCATTAAAGGCTAAGCTCAGGGCAGCCTGAAAACCCTGCAAGAGCAGCTCTGCGCTCCCCCAGCTGGCTGAACTGCAGCACAAAGCCAGCAAACACCAGGCAGGGTCTTAGATGTCTGTTTAAACTCTTCACTGAGGCTGACTGCAGCACAGCTCAGCTGCTGATTCCCTTCAGACATCACCTTCTTGTTCACACCACCCTCATTTTGAAAAGGCAGTAATATCCACGGTAATATCAACACTAAGGCATCAGTATGGAAAGCACTGGAGAGAGACTGACCCTTCCCCACGCAGCTTACACTTCAGGTAAGCAAACAATATGTGAACTCAAAGACAAGCCAGAAGTCCACACATAGATACCTTGCAGCAAAACTAAACCAGGCAGTTCCAGGAAGTGCCTAAATAAGAAAGTTTCATTTCTAATGCCCAAAATGAAAGACAGCATCACAGCAGCATCACGTCATGGAATGGTTTGAGTTGGAAAGGACCTCAGGATCATCTAGTTCCAGCCCCCTGCCATGGACAGGGACACAAACCTTAGAAGGGATATTTTTGTCTCTACACTTTGGAGTTTGTGTCCAAGATTCAGCAAGCAGAGACTGGGCTGGGTGACCAAAGCTAGAGCTGCTGCTCTTCCCTTCAGGGGTTTCTAGATCCAATAATGTTCATTTAGTGTTCAAACCCTCCCTGAGGGTTGCTGCAGATTAACAGGAGAAACAGCAACTATTTTCATTAAATTCTCCTGTGAGGCTTGATATGAACAATACAGTTTGATACCACAGTGATAATACACTCACCTTTCTACCTGCTACACTGCTGTATGCACAAGGGCCTCCAAAGAGGACAGGCTGTGTTCTCATCCCTTGTGTCAACCAGCTACAGCAATATTTTGGTTATATATTGGTGTCAACCAGCACCGTAACATTCTTGCTTCCCAGCTTTGTGAGGAAATAAACTCATGTTCCCTCATCTACTGTTTATTGTGGGGCATAAACCACATGAAGGACCAAAGAACAGAACCAGATTGCTGAAGATGACGCCAGCACAAATGTTGTGTAAGAGAAAGGCAGGTTTCTCCAGTGTCCAAATTCTACCTAAGTGTGCAGCATGGGGGGCAGTCCTAGTGGGGTTACGTGGTTCTACAATAGTTTGATGCTTTGACATGGCCCATATAAGCCAGCAAGAGATATTTCATGTCTTCAGCCTTAAAAATCTCCACTAGGTTTTTATTTTCCAGGCTCCAGCCTGACTCCTCAGACAACTCCTGTCAGTAAAGAGCCACGTTTCTGGTTTTTGTTTGTCTCAAAGCAGCAGATGATTGTGAATCACAGTCCCATTTTGCAAAGCTAATGAGTGTAACTGATACATGTCCTCTTTCAGATGGCAGGGATTGGGGGAGGAGAAAGAGCATTCAGTACGAGGTACAAAGCGAGTTGGCATGCCAGCTGAATGCAGACAGGCTGAATGCAGGACTGAAATAACCTGCATGTATGTCAGATGCTTGTGTTCATCTGGTTAACACTTTGGAGCATGCCTGTTATTTTTAAAGCACAAAGACATCATGTGGGACGTGTACTGCGTCTGCCACTTAGTCTAAGTTACAAGCTAACACCAGTTTGAGCTCATTTAACCTGGAGGGTGAAAGGAAACTGCATGGGAAAGGGATACTTCCTCTCTGTCAGGTGAGTTTACTGAACTAGCCATTAAATGCATGTAAACATGGATCATACAACATTCCCTTAAGCTGTCCCTTAGAACATGGGATATCAGAAGTGTACCTGAACTGAGAACTTGGATTTCACCGGGTTATTGGCTTTGATTCCACCATTCCTGTAGCTGCCCCCTCATGTGTCTCCCTGTACTGAAAGAAATCTCTTCCAAATTCCCACATGCCAAGTTGGCTTCTTTGCCTGTACAGCTTTGCAATGCCTTTTCTGCTTGGGTCATGAGAAGGACAGACATCTCCACAGATGGTTTTCTGCTAGCTGTCCTCCATCAAGAGGATGCAACATCTTTTCTGCTTGGATCTCAATGTTCTCACATCACGTGGCCAAATCTGAGCTCCAAACTTATGTCTACAGTGTGTTTGTGTCACACTTGAGCATTACACCAGGTTGCCATCCTAAGGCTCTGTGCCATAATCCTTATTATTTACTTTCTTGTTTCCTGCTGAAATCCAGACTTTATTTTCCCCTTCAAAGTTCCTTGTTTTCAATTTTCAATTCATTCTCAACAGCTGCAGAAGATTGCCCTGAATATAAAGTAACTGACTCTAAAATTATCCACAAATCCATAAACATCTGAGCTAGGATGCAGATAAGTCAGGCTTCCTAGCTGCATCTTTAGAGAGGAATGTCAGGTTGAGGTTGCAATCATTCTTCCTCTAACAACAGGAAGAAGTGTGTGTTTGTGTGTGTCAGGGCAGGGGAAAGACCACACAGGGCAAAATCCAGCTCTAGGGCTGTATTTACAAAGCAAACTTAGACCCAGTGTCCTCTAGAACCACCTTTGCTGACTTCAGCAGGTTATGCCTTGGGCCCCAGGAACACCAGTGCCAGGAACCTAGAGGGAATATACTCTGTCCTTGCAAATATGAAGGCTGATTTTGCAAGCTCATGAGAGGTGGCTGTATTAGATGGGCTTTGGAAGACGAATTGAACCTTATCTGAAATAAACCTGAGCTAACTAAAGCATTAAGGAGGATTAGAAGCAAAGCGTGGGCCTTAGGAATTGCAACAGTTTAAAGACAAGTTCAAACTATCCAGAAATAGATTGGCCTGGGGCAGAAGTCTCTGTCTGAAAACAACTGCAGGGAAGTCTGGCACCAGAAAGATCTTTTTAATATAAATGCAATTTCCTGTATTTTAATTCGTGGCTGTCACCTCTTGTCTGTTCACTGGATGCCAGCAGGAAGAGTCTGGCCCTGTCTCCTCTATGCCTCCCGTGAGATATGGTGATGACACATGGATAAGGTCCTCAGTGAACCTCTCTTCTTTAAGCTGAACAACCTCAGATCTCTCAATCCTTTCCCACACATCAGATTCTCCAATTCCTTAAGCATTTTGGCTGCCTAACATTGGCTTTGTTCCATTAAGTCCATGTCTTCTACTGGGGGAGCCCAGATCTATCCTCACCAGTGCTGAACAGAGGGGAAGGATCACTTCCCCTGACCTGCCACCTACACTTTTCCTAATGTAGCCCAGGATGATGGTGGCTCGTTTATGGTCAACATGGGATTCACCAGAACCCTCAGGTTATTGTCTGCTTTCCAGACAGTCCATTTCTTAATGGACAGTGGTTCTTAATCACCAGAACAACCGGCTCTATAACTGGAGGTTTTCAATATGCATCTGCACACGAGGTTAGATCATCTCATCTAGGTTCCCTTTCCTATGCAGTGTTGGACCAGATCACCTCTGCAGGTACCTTCCAACCTGGGCTGTTTGATGCTTTGATGATTAATACAGACTTCATATATGGGAAGTGAAAACAGACAACCCTAACCCCCCAAACTGTGTCTGAATGTTCAGTGATGGAATAATACACAGCTGATGCTCTGCTTCTAAGCCCTTCCTGCCCCCTTAAGAGGAGCTTGTCCCTCTTAGCACTTGGGGATACTCAAGAGTTAACAATGCAATGTTAAATGAAAAGATGGAGGGTTAGATCCCCAAGATGTCAAAAATAGCTGCTGGGTATGAGCACATTTCAGAAGAGGCCAATGTCCAAGGACAGTGAAAAGCCTTCAAATTACATGATCCAAATGTTAGAGAGTTCCATAACCTTTTGTTATCTGATGGTCTCTTACAAGTCTGCCCCCAAATTCTGCCCAAAGCTGACTCTAGAGAACCTCCCTGAGGGGCATTGCTGGGGGCACCACGCTTGCACAGCGCTGTTCCAGCAGGATCTGTGTGTATGTATGAGCGCGCAGTGATCTATGAGACTGAGGCGCATAATCGGAGCAACAGTTAGGTCTGTTGATATATTAGTGTAATACTCTGGATGATGCAGGAGCATCAGAACAGGCCCATCTGATAACATGTACAAGTAATTCATCACCAGAATGAGTTGCTTCAGTGATGTATTACTCAGGAAAAAAAGAATGCACCATCTAAAGGGGGAAACAGCAAAGAAGGAAACTCTTTATTTCTAGGGTGGAATATTCACAAAACCTCAGGGGCTTCCTTGCCACCAAAACATTGGCACTGCAAAATAGGTGGTGTACATCCCCTCCCTCCTCATTCCCACCCACAGTTACAAATCTGCTCAGCTGACCACTGGGAACAAAAGCAACTTCATTTCATATGCACTAGAACCACAAACCTGAGTGCTGCATTCGAAATTCATATTGAGAATCCCCTCGGATTTCTTCCAAGTGTGGGATCTGCAGTTTAAGCACTTTACAACTTTGCAGATTAAAACAAATTCAATGAAGTGATTTTTAATTTCTTCTTCTGTATTGAATTGCTTCTTTCTTTTGGCTTTTGGTGCCTATTTAATTTAGTCCAAACTAATCCAGTTGGCTAGTGGGAGGAACGGAAGGGAGGGGAGAAGAGTCTTTTCCCTAATAAATCCGGAGTGGCTTACGTTTGGTAACATGTGCTGTAAATCCTTTGTATCTGCAGAGATGACAGTACAGTATAATGAGAAATGATTTTGAAGTAGTAATTTAAACCCTATACAATAATGGCACCAAGAGATAAATAATTAATGTCTCACTTCTTTTCTTAGTGCTTTTCATCTCAAGGAGTTTCCAGACTCTCTGCGCTCTTTATAACTGACAAGAATCAATTCACTCTGTTCACACACATCTAACTGAACAGAACACAGATCCTGCTAAGGAACATGTGAAGCACAGTAGAAAAAGCTTGGACTGAAAATAAAGAACGTTCATCAGGGACTGTAGCGATAGGACAAGGGGTGATGGGTTCAAACTGAAACAGGGCAAGTTGAGGTTAGATGTAAAGAAGAAGCTCTTTACTGTGAGGGTGGTGAGGTGCTGGCACAGGGTGCCCAGAGAAGTGGTGAATGCTCCACCTGTAAAGGAGATAGATGCATCTCTAAACCATCCAACTGGGAGAGTCTAACATCACTTACTGGCATTCAAAGCAGTAAAAACAGGTCCTGCTCTCAGTCTCCTATAAGGAGCTGAACATCTGCTGCTCCTCAGCTGCAAACTGGAACTTGCTGTCACCACTGCGGCAATGTGTAATTTAATACAAGTCTTCTTCTTTAAGCCATCCCTCCAGGTCAGAAATGAGACTGTCATCTGAAGACCACCTCACACTGTGTGGCCACCACTCAACTACTGATCACAAGTGAGTCTGACGTGGTATACAGCTATACAACAGCTCAGCTACTGCAACAGCACTGGCAATCACCCCCTTTATGAATCAGTGCACAAGGGGGGAACATACCAAGCTACACACTCCAAAGAAGTAGAAAGAGGTTTGTTTTTAACGTGACTGCCATGAAACATTTGATGCTTCCCCCACCACCACCTTTCTTCATGCTTGGAGAGGCAATAATTTCATTAAGTGATTAAATGCTTTTATTCCTCTGACTCATAGTTCATAGACATCCGAGCAGGAATTTCAATGAGTGTTTTTTCCAGTGAAACTAGGATAAGGAAAACATTCCTGAGCAATGCAGAAAGGCTGAGCTTAACTGTCCTTAGTATCCTGGTGTACATCAGCAGCAGCTCTATCAAACCAGCTGGAATATATGGATGTAGAACTAGTACGATACCAGAACACAGGTCAGTATGCCCAACCTCCTACGGCTCAAAGTGGCTTTACTAGTATCTGTCAGAACTAAAACCTCTACTTTAAGTGAGTTTTAGTGCAGGAGGGCAGCTATATGCTCAGTTCTGAAGGAGACAGTCCTAATGATCTAAGCAGGATACTAACCCCTGGAGCTGGATGCCTGGCTCCTATGGCCTTTGCACTGACACCACCTCAGGGTGCTCTTTAAAATCATCCCCTTTCCATTAAGGTAAAAAAGCCTGCTCTTAGGAGCAGTTCTCCTGCAGCTATGAGAACAGTCAGCAGCCCCAAATCCCCTTCTCTCCACTCATTTTCTTTCCAAGAACACTCTTCTTTCCCATCTTATCCCATCACTGGCTGCTCAGAGGTCTCCCTGCTTTAAAGTGGCAATGCGACAACAGAGACCAAGGCTCTTCTGAGCTAGATTACTGTCATAATGTAGTGCTATAGAGAAATGTTCACAATGAGAGTTCATTGGTTTTTAGCTCTTCCACAAGAGAAAATGGAACCAACCTGTTCTCTTCCTGGAAAACCTGCAGCTTCCAGGAAATACACAACATCCAGTCTCTGGAGTTAAAAAAAGAGCATGGCCTTGCTTTGTGTTATTCAAAACAGGGAGTTGAATACAAGTCTGGAGTACCACAGGCAGAGGGCTCTCGTTTTCCTTCTGGTTGAATTACAGATATGATTCAAGCCAACTTTTAGGCAGAATAAGTTGGAGTTCCCAAAAGCAAGCAGCCAGTAATGTTCAGCCAGTGCTAAACAAACATTCATAGCTTCATGTGGAGGATTGAGGTGAAGCTGAACACTCCATTAGTTAAGGTACTAGGAAAGGAGAAGGAGGGATAGTCCAGAACTGAAGGTCGAGCTAGCTGGCTAGGAACACTTGATATATTTATACTTAATCTTCTTTGGAGGACAGCACTGGAAACATACACACACAGTCCTGTCTCTCTTCACTACTAAACAATGACAGGTTCAAGTTTGTTCTCCTTGGCTAAAGTAGAACTCTCCACATCTTGACAACTATAACAGGAGTGTAATCTGGCATCAACAGAGCTCTCTGCCAGGCTTTACATAGGTTTGTAGCCTACACATCTGCTTTAATTGCCAGGTTATTGATGGAAAGATTCCCTGTTCAGTACTGTAAAATGGGAATGTTACAAAGCAAGATGTTAAATCCATTCTTGGCTGCAATGATTTTCACAAGCTTTATACCAAGCCATGGTAGTGCAGTTAAAGTTCTTTAAGAGTTTTAAGTTGTTAGAAGAATTTGGAGCTAGGCTGGTGCTTGTTTTTAGTGTAACCCCACTGATTTCTCCTGAATTCATGTGGAAATCCAATGTCTCAGTTGCTTCTAGAAAACTAATTACAAAAGGGAGCAGCTGAAGAGATGGGAGTTTGATTTTTTCCATTATAGAGATGCTGCAAGGAAGGAGCTGATAGATGCTCAGAAGCAGGTTTCTATCTGAGCCCCTGAAGTATTGCCTTGTCTGTACCAAGCCCTCACTGTTTGCTGTTCCCTGGAGGTAATAATTTCAGTTTCAACAGCTGCCATTCAGTTTCAAAGCAGAAAGTTTTAATGGCCACCTCATTTTGTGTTTTCCTCAATGAATTTCTATGCCATCACCAGTTACTGGACATGGCCATTCATCCAAGTGAGCAGTGCTTTTCTCCTGGGCTCAATCTTTATCATCAGGATCAAACTGTTTGAGAAGGTTAAAGGAGGAGGGGTAAGTGCTTGGAGACATCAGCTAAACACCATAGACTATTTGTGATGCCTTCCTTGCCTCCAAGTTGAGGTCTGTGGGGAGGGAGCTGTAATAAATAAGAAACATCTATTTCATCCTCTAAAATGCCTGTCCAATTTCTAGAAGCAGCTCTCCCCCAGTGGAACTAAAGCTGCTCTATCAGGCCCAAGGAAATAAGCCCTCAGTCAGCTTCGGCTGCCAGAGCCCCACAGGACTTAGAGGAAATATTCCAGTTACACTCCTGAAGCCATGGCTCCAAATGACAAAGCAGCACAGGAGTTGCAATGGTTTCATTTAAGGCTGTAGTTGAATGAAAATCAGCTCCTAACCACGTCACTCCTTATGTTACACTGAGGCAAGGACTGACTGTACATTTTCCTGTCACCGTACCGCATCGTGGTCTTGACCATAAGGTCATGCTCCAGTGAGAGGTCCTGTAACAGTGAGGAGAAAAGCACTTTGAGAGAACAGATGCTGTAGCAAAAAAGATAAAGAGAAAGACACTTGTGTCAGAGGAGAGCCAGAGAAAAGCCTGCACTACTGCAGCACGCTTTATTGAATACATACCTCCCAAGGATGCCCATTTCTTCTGCATCTATGAGCAAGAAGAGCTGCAGAGAGGGAAAAACAAACCCACACAGACCCATTGCTCCAGTAGTTTTTCAAGTATGCAATATATGGAAGCAGACATGCATCCTGAGTGACAGCAAAGAAACTTTTAGCTTGGAATTAAGGATTTATCAGATGGTTTAAAGTAGCTTTGTTCACTTCTGGACAGAGGGACCTTCAACAAGATACAGCCAGTGAAACATACAGCTTTGCTTCCTTGCTGTTGTCACAGCACTAACTCAGACCTATTTTCAATGGTCAGATGGACAGAAAACCTGAGCCTGGCCAAGAGCTCCCTCAAATCAAATTAACTTCTCTCCCTATTTCAGTGATCTTTGAGCTAGGACCTGCAAAGCACACAGGAAGCATTAAACCTGCTCCAACCAGAGAGCCACTGCTATCTGCCACTGATCTGCTCTCACAGTATAGCAGCTCACATAAACTACAGCACCCCAGTTCAAAATCAGAGCCTTGACCACTGACAGCCAGCTCCAGGTATACCCTTTGGCAATAGGTTTTACATGATGTAGGCAAAAGATGAGCTTCACTAAACCCCATAGAGGAGCAGATTACCTGCTCTCAACACTAAGACAAGCCCTGTCATAGATTCACATGATTATACCTTTCAGTGAGGCCCAGCTCCAAGTTCTTTGGGCCAAGGAAATAAGACAATGATTGTATCTCCAGCAGAGGATATCCATTCCTCAATTGGATCTGTTGTCTGTTCACTTCTCTGTTTCTCACTTGTGAATGGAATCAGCATGGGTGATGGCTGCTGCTGGCGAGTGCCACTGACTCACTTTCATCCCTGTGCTGATTCCATATTGATCAGTGAGCTGAAACAGTTATTCCAATTCTGTTTCAGAAAAGCTACCCCTAATGCTTCTGTTCTGCTGTCTTAAAGGAATGCAGGGCTCTCACCTTCTCTTGTGATGTCTTTGCACTGCTCAGTGAGGCTCCTGTTTATTTCATAAGCCCGATCCAGACCACTTTCCAAAGGCCCTGATGTGGCACTGTACAAAACCAGTAGCAGCAAGGGAGTTCAGAATGAAAGCCATGGCCTAACAAGAGAAATATTAACTCAGAAGGAGGAACATCATCCCTGCCTTGCATATGAAGGATTTCAGGATGGAAAGATCAAGGTTCTTTGCCTTTTTGCATCAGTAAAGAGATGTCAAATGCTCGAATTAAGCCTTTAGTGCCTAGTCGAGTGTCTTGAAGGAAAGAAGCTTCTTTGCATTTACACGATCTCTAGAAGACTCTGCCTACAAAGATTGTTCTGGTAAACCAACCATGTCCTGCACTGCATGAAAAGGAGCATGACCTGCAGGTGATCTTAAGGTCATTTCCAACCCTAACCGTTCTATGACTCTATGAAATCCATTTTGCAGTAGCCCAGAATGAGCCAAGAATAGCAGAAGAAATAACATTTCTTGCTTTTTCTAGAAAGACATGAATGCAATATACCTGCGCCTGTTTATTACCTGCAGTCTCTTATAGCAGCAGTAATTCAGTGTAATATAGCCAGGGCCTTTTATTATGCAGTCTGTTGAGCAGCCAGGAGTTCAGGGTTAACAGGTTATGTATCTGTTTATTATGCAGTCCGTTGTACTACAGATTAAATCGCTTTTTCTTCCTATATACCAAAGGAACTGGGATTTTACATCTTCCAGCCTAACACCACATCATTCAGAAAAGCTTCCTCTCCTCTTGGGCCACCCCCTGCCTTCCCAACCCTTTCATTCTCTACACCAGACATGCTGCTAACTGCTGCCTTTGAAGCAAGAGCTCTGTGGAGCTCTGGTCTCCTTTCTGACAGCTCTGTGGTTTTGCTGGCTTAAAGCAACATCATGTCTTCTTGTATCACACTACCACAATCCAAATGCAGACATGGAATGAATATTTGATGCTAAGAGGCAACAAAGGACCGGCAACACAAAGACCCTTGTTTCAAAGAAAGCATCTTTGTGCAAAGCATGTTTGAGCTACAGCTCCTTGCCTCCTGCTTTGTGCTGTTACAGGTTTATCTCACAACTTTGAAAGTCCAATGTAATAGTGGAATGCACTAAACATGAGGATAATACATTGCAGAGAAATCTGAGGACCTGGCATAGACCAGCAAGGAACAAATATATCTTCAACAAACCTGTCTTGACATTTGCCTGCTGGGTTTGACATGTTCAGAGACCAATCTGAAACATCAAGCCTCAAATCACAAGTGCACTGCGCTGTTATTTCCCAGAAAGGGACAAACTCCCTTGGGATACCCAGTACCAGCAAACCAAACACAAGCATGGTGGTCTCGTACAGTGCCCCTGGTGCAACATAGGCCCTGCAGCTTCTGCTTTTCTATAGATTTATGCATACAGAATTGAAAGGCATTATCATGTCAGCAAGTCCACTGTGTTACAAACCCCTACACAAAAAACATATGTTCCCTGAAGCCATTTTGAGGGTTTAAATAGGACTTCAAAGGGAGAATAACACTGTATTAATTCAGAAGAGTAAGTTTCGCTTCTTGAGATGGAAGCATCAGTACTCCCCAATATATACGTACCCTAAAGAGCTTTCAGCTAAAGTCTATCCTTAGAGCCTCGGGGTATCTCTCCGATAGTAACTTCTATTCAAAGCCAGCTCATTCCAGCAACATCAAATATGTACAAAATTAGTACAAGAAGGAAGAGAGGAAAAAAATCAATTTGGAGTAATTCTACTTTTACATGCTTGTACTTAATTTTTTTTTCTACCTGTTAGTGCATATTCAATTCAGTTTTCCCAGCCATAAAGAAACTGGTGCTAGAAGGGATTAACTTCTCCTTGTTCTGCTAATAGAGCAATTTTCCACTTGCCACTAAAGAGGTAGGAGGTGTTTGTAGCAAGGGTTACAGATGAAGAAATGGGATTTGGCACAGGCTGCAGGACATGTATTTATCTGCAGATGTTAAAACTTCACAGAAGAGACATCATCTTTGCTTCACAGACAAAAGACCCTATGGCAAAGCAATTCACCTAAAGGCCTCCCACCATGCTAAAGATGGAACAGAACCTGGGAAATCCCAGTTAGGCCAGCTGAAAACTACAACCTACAGTAAGATTAGAGGAGCAGCCTCACTGGGGAGGTTTATCACTTCCACTACCAGAGAGAGGTGCTATTCACCCCTCTCCCTTCTGTTCTTGCTGCTTATCCCACCCAACTCAGCCGACTCCACAAGTCAGTTCATTTCACTGGTGTCAGAAGACTTGTACAGGGAAGACTTGCACAGGCCAGATAGATGTTTGCCTGAGCCACTGCAAGTGAGAATGAATGACACCCCCTGCCTGGAAGCAGAAGGAAAAGCAAACCTTGCTGTCCCCAAGCTGCTATGAAGAGTCAACTGGCTCCAAAGCTGCAATTCTGTGTGTTAACGTGTCCCACAGCAAGCCCAGCGGTTGCACTACTCTCTACCACAGGTTAGAACGGCCTTTTTCAGACTGTACAGTGTTAAACAGCTTTGGAAGGTAACATCTTTCACAGTGCTTCTTAGAAGGGAAGATCCATCTCTGATTCTCTGTTATGTGAGGATAAACATACTTGGCTTACTCAAATATGAAAGATCCTCAAGGCTGGAAAAACTCCATCTCTGCCTCAGTTTCCTCACCTCCGGAACAGGATAACAGCGCCTTTTCTTTCCCATCCTTTCATTCATAAGGGGATAGAATCTAGGATAATGGAACTGTTATTTCGGACAAAGCCTACAGTCATTACCTAAATACAAATAAAACTGTGCAAACAGACCAATGCCTGGTAGATTCATTCCAGACACCATATCCCCTCCTAATGCCTCACCTCCACATCCTCCCTGCACTGTGTTGCAGCCAGTGCTATAAAAACAATCAGCTCTGGTGAAATCCTTTGCCTCCTCAGGAATGCAGCAGGGTTAGAAGAGAGCAGCTCTCTCTATATGGAAATGCAGATTTCAAATATATCCATCAAAACCAATTCCAGAGGAAACAATCCCCTAATATGGAGCTGATAAAAGTTGATTTTAAGTCAGCCTGAAGCTGTAAGCAATAAGAAGCAGATTTATAATGGCAGCTTTAATTATTGCTGGGTTTGTTCTTTACAGTTTACACCAGCACAAAGCCATTGGTCAGCTTGCTACTGAAGTTACCTATATTCCCTAACTTCACTTAGTTCACGTCATGCTTTTTCTCCCATTCAGATGGCTCTGTGTCTATCTAATATTTCTGGATGCTGCACAACTCTGCAGGATGTCCCTCTGGGAACAAAGTAGCTCCAAACATTCCAGAAACATCAGGATCCCAAGGGAGAGCACCTCTGGCAAATATTAAACTACTTTCTTTTAGCAGATGTATTAATACTGTGGATAAGCTCATGCTTCACAGGTGAGCTTTGGTGCATGACTCCTATATGATGCTCTGAAGCAGATACAGACCAAGATGCTCCTGTGATTACTGATGTTAACAGCTCTGATTTTTCAGAGGGACAAGGCAAGCAGGATCACAACAGCCATTTGTTTTTAAGTGGAAAGCAGTTGCCCAAAGTCCTGGGTGCAGTTGTTTCAGAGTAAGAGTTTACCTGCCTTTGGGTATAAACACTGCAAAGAGATTCATATCCTGTGACTGCTCATTCAAGACAGGGTAATAAAAGCTTGTTGACTTAGAGCAAGGCAAGCCATACTTCATGGGGAGGAAGAAAGAAATCACACCTCCTTTCTTGTTCTTCATTAGAGATACAAGTTGTTTTAAAACCCCCAGAGCTTTCATTCAAAGAGGTTGGCAGGATTAGTAAATAAGGGACACATTTTAATAAGGGGGTTGTCAACATGACCCCTTCTATTACGAGAGGGATGTGACAAAAGACAACATTCTGCCCACCCCTTGTTGCATTCCCAGTACATTGCAAGAAGAGGAATGATTCCTTCCCAAAGCCTCAACTGTCATGGCTTCATCTAAATCAATCTCCTGTCACAGCCAGGAAAGGAAGAATAAGACAGAAAGAAAAACCCCTCGGCATCTGTTGAATATCAGCATCCAGCCTGATTGCTTGTGTACTTGTTTAAGATAAGGTTTCCTAGCAACCTCAGGGACTTGTAATTAACATCAGGCTTTCAGAAAGGCTGCTTTTGCATCCCTGGCTTTACCTCTAGGATACAAGTATGAACACATATAGTTATTAAAATGGCTTCAGTTAAAGTCCAACATCTTGGAAGAAGTTGGACATTTTAATACTAGAGACACTCCTTCCAGTGGAAAACCTGACTCCTAAAAATGAGATTCTGAAATTCTTCAGCTCCTTTTGTGTTCTCACATCATAGTAGAACATTGTTGGGCTGTTCCCCCCACATCAGTGTGATTAAGATGGGTCAGGGAGCTTTGAACAGTATGGATCTCATGAATCGGTGCACTTTCATTACTGTAAGAGTCAAAATTGGATCCTTTCTTCTGTGATAACAAGAACATCTAAGCCAAAACTTTCCTCTTCTAGACTCATGTATTAGTTTTTGCTGTTCACTGTTTTCACTACTAATAACAATGAAGTAAAATATTCATGTGCTATCATTATTCTAATGCCTGCAAGGACAGGAGACGCAGTTACTGGCCATCATCCTGCATGAAGGAGCCAAAAGTGATCAGTATTGTTACTCAGTTTTACGATTATTGACAGTGGTAGCATTAAATCCTAACTAGTCAGCTACAAAGCCTACGGTGAAAAGCATGAAACACCCATAAGCGTCATCCTAGAGGTAAATCTATGTTACATGCACAGAGCTAAGCCCTTACTAAATAAGATAAATGGCCTCACCAGCATGTGAACAGCTAACTGCATTAAGGAAATATAAAACTGTCTCTAACCATGACAAATTCCTCACCCAGCTTCAGCTACACAGATGGAGCCTTTGCCTTTCCAGCTGCCTTTCCTGGCCAACACAAAGACAAGGCAGTTGTAACACCAGGACAAGTCAAAAACTGATCACAGAAGGAAAGAAAACAAGGAATATATTGGCTAAGAGAAAACACAGGAGAAAATCTCAGCTTAAGAGTGTATTACCTAAAAACAATTGAAGGTGATGGCTCTCTTTACAAGCCAACAGGAGACCCTCCATCTCCCATATTGGCTTTGTTGCTTTTGGACAAACAGTCACAACCTTGTATTAAGGGAGATGCAATTTAAGCTTGTAGCAGAATGGAGGCACCCATTGGCAGCAGCGGATGCAGGCACAGGAGAGAGGTGCCTATGGCAACAGGAAAGTGTGTTTTCCACACCATGTCTGGAAACAGTGAAGTGTCCCTAACAGAAGTCATAAAACTGGAGGAAAATACAAGGTAAAGGTAGCAGCATTAGATAAGCTTTAATCTGCTGTTACCACTGAAGCTGCATCAATAGGTTTTATTTTATTAACAAATTAGACACAAAAAGCCCGAATCTCGACAGTCTGACCCTGAAAGGCAGATTAAATACTGGTGCCAGCAAGTAAAGTCAGACTTGGCACATCCATCAACACCATAGAATAGTTAGGGCTGGAAAGGAGCTTAAGATCACCTAGTTCCAACACTCAAGATTCTTCTGGTTCATTGGAAACCCATCTATTATGAACAAGGCATCTATCCAGTGCAAATAAACCAGCCACATACTCTGCCAGAGTCATGCATTAATGTCAATTTAAGGAGGTGCTCTGAGCCACAGGTCTACTCTTTCCAGCCTCTACACAGGCAGTGCTGTTGTGCTGAGTGTTAACTGGAAACAGTTGAAAGTACTTCACATCAGAGCATTTCATCTGACTGAAAAGGTGCTTGAGCAGAACTAAATGCTAAAGGAATGGGTTACTTTGCCTTAACAAAACATTTACATTTTGGTATTAAGTTCCCCAAAACCTATTAACAGTTATGGAACATTACACTAGCACTGACATACAAACCAAGCTTGTACCCAAACCACTCCTACTGAAATCAAACTATTGCCATTTAACCAGGAATACACATCAGTCACTTCCTCATGAGAACTTTGAAGTGAGCTTTCAAGTGAACTAAGAACCAGCACAAAGGAAACAGCACACATTAAATATAAATAGCACTTACATTCAGGTCCTCCTTCTCTTTAGGTATTCTGGGGGTCTCAGTTCAGAGTTCCCCTCCCATTAAACCAGCAGAATTCCACAAGGATGAAAGCCATTTCCCAGCCAACTCTACTGCAGATTTTGCAGCTTTGAATCACCTCTTCATGAGCTGAAGTGGCAAAACCCAGCAACAATCAAACACTTTATGTCTCCTTTCAAGAACTGCTATAGACTCTGGGTCCATTAGACCAGCAAAACAAAAGAGACAGTAAAAATCCAAGTGACAAAGTCAAGCTTGGAACTGTATGAAAGCAGAAGATAAAGCTTAGACATAACATGATTTTTAGACTAAATAACTTGCTCATCTGAGAGCTTTTCCACATCTTTAGCTTGATCTTTGCTGTTCATATAGAGTAGGCTGCAAAGGTCAGGAAATATCAGATAGAGAAATGAGCTGTTAAGATCTTGACTGCTCCCAGGGCATAGGGAAAGGGAAGCATCTTCCTGCAGTCTTTGGTACAAGAAGCTTTTCAATAGTCAGCATAGACATTTGAGTAACTCTAAATCCCCACTGCTTAGCCCTTGAGTTGCACTGTATCTGTATTGACAGTAAATGCTCAAAGTTGTTCTGAGGGGTTTGATTCCCTCTCCCCTCCACACAAACCTCCTGCTTTAGCTTTATTGCTAAAAGGTTACCAACAAGATTCAGTTTTAGACATTGAAACAGCAAAAGCTACTGCTGCTTTTTGAATAAGAACAAGAAGGAAAGAAATAACAATTCTGAACAAGCCTCATCACTCAGAGCCCCCTCGGCCTCATTGAGCACCCTGAGAGCTCCAGGGTTAAACGTGCCCTGGAGCCACACTACACAGTGCCTCAGCTATAACACAGCACATTCATAATTGCCATTTTAACAGTGCCAACATACCATGCTTTTAAGTAGTAACCAGTTTTGAAGCCAGCAGATATCCCTCAATTCCCAAACCTGTTGTTTATGTCACTACTTATGGAACCATCTAGAAGTTGCCCTCCATTTGCCATTGCAAATAGATGGGGTTGGGCAGTAAATTTAGAGATAAATGATTCCTGGTAGTGGAAGAAGTCTGTGACTTGTTCATGCATAACTAAGGAAGGTTGAGATAAATAAGGGGTTATTTCTTTACCCTGTTTATCAGGTGCTGTAGCGAAGGACAAGGGGTGAGGGGTTCAAACTGAAACAGGGGAAGTTCAGGTTGGAGATAAAGAAGAAGTTCTTCCCTGTGAGGGTGATGAGGCGCTGGCACAGGGTGCACAGAGCAGTGGTGAATGCTCCATCCCTGGCAGTGTTTATGGCCAGGTTGGACAGAGCCTTGGGTGATATGGTCTAGTGGAAGGTGTCCCTTCCCATGGCAAGGGGTTGGAACTGGGTGATCTTAAAGGTTCTTTCTAACCCAAACCATTCTGTGATTCTATGATGAATAGAAGTTGGAACTGAGGAATAAGTGGAGGAGATGCAGGGTGGCTGTGACAAAAGGGTGGTTAATGCAACTAAGTGTTAACAATGGCTAAAGTGAGAATTAATCCTTTGTTGTGGTATTTGCTGGTGTGCTGAGCTATAGACGGGTAAAGAAGATGTGAGAATGTGTTGGGAGGTAAGCTTAATTCATGGAATACTTCGTGGAAATGGCTTTTGGACTGACATCCAGGAGGGCTGGGTGTAGTTCCTGCTTTTCCCACAGATTTGCGTCAGCTCAGTGCCTTAATTTTCTTTTTCCAGTTAAAAACTTGCTTGTCGCTGCATTACGAGTGAAGAATTAACTCGGAGGTGCTTATTGTATGAGCCAATGTGATATGGCAGGGTGCAGTTGTGTTATGATAATCTCTTGGTCCCAGATGTTGCAGAGTCACTGATACGCTGTCATGAAACATATGCAGATATGTACCTTAGTGAACAAGCCATGAGCATACATTTATGCGTGGATAACTGGAAGTGCTATTGGAAACTGCCAAAAAATGGTGCACTAAGATACATTTTCTTATATTTTTCTAGAAAGATCTCCTGGAAAACTTCCATCCAAATGTTAAGAGCTTAGTTTAGAATAGTCCTCAATCAGCTTTAATGTACAGCACCAAACACAAGGAGGATGAAAACCTGTTTGGCTTTTCTAGGTTCTACTACAATACAAGTGATAAAAAACTGTAATCCAATTACTCATTGCTTTCCTTTCCTGTTTGAGATATAAAAACACCAACATGAAGGCGGGGGGAGTAAGAAAAGACCTTTGATTGTTTTACAGAAGCTATTAAAATAGGCTTATAGAATAGTTATTAGTGTCTGGTTAGGGATGCTCTGACCTCCTGTCTTACAGGCCTCATTTATGTCTTGTTTGATGAAATCTCGTCAAGACTGCGAAGCAAAAGGGCAAACTGATTTATGAACAAGACTCACTGTTGCACTGGCAGATTCGGATAATGAGAAATACATTAAATCTAATGAAGGGAACGTGTGCCATTCCAAGGCAGGAACTTTCCATCATGATGGGAAGGAACTTTCCGTCTTGATGAAGTGATTCAATATCCCTCAGTGGATTAACTTCTACAACGCAGGAAGGCACGCAGCCTCTGTTGCAGCCTCCTTCACTAATGACAAACGTTAAGCAATGTCAAGTGTTTGTTTGCTATCTTAAGTTGTGGTGATAGCAACAAGAGGTTCACTAAGTGACAAGTTAACAAATCCCCCAATGCCAGTGTCCCTGATGATTGTGTTGGACGAAGATGCATCCGGGCCTCTGTCACTTTATACAACAGCATGTCATGGTTTACTCCATTTGACAAGAATTGACTGTAGAGGCTGTATTTTTTCAGCCATCAGCCTCTACAGATTAAAACTGTGCCTTCAGCCAGTTATATTCACAGTTCCTATGTGTATGTTTAGGGTAGGAGGGCAGGGTGAGAGCTGTTGCTGGCAGTACTTTAGGGTAAGAAATGTGCAAGCAGCAGCAACATGAACAGGACTCAGAGCCAATGTCTTCAGAGCAGACATTTCCTTATCTAGGAACAACTCCCCTAAGGCTGAAGACTTTTCACTTTCTGAACAGGAGCATGTACCACCTTATCTCTGTGTGCTCTATATATCAGCACAGCTCCATTACCTTCAGTTTACATCTAGTCGTGCATTGGCTTGAGGTCTGTCTAGTCTAAGCTTGCCTGGCTTGTTCCAGATCTATGTGCCTGAAAACACAGTGCATGTGAAGGGCCTGCTGCTCTGAATTGAGAAGTGAGACCCCACTTGTGTGCAGTTCTAGTGCCCTCAGCACAAGAAGGACATGGAGCTGCTGGAGCAAGTGCAGAGGAGGCCACGAGTATGCTCAGGGGCTGGAGCAGCTCCCGTATGGAGCCAGGCTGAGAACATTGGGGCTGTTTAGCCTGGAGAAGAGAAGCTGCGTGGAGACCTCGGAGCAGCTTCCAGTGTCTGAAGGGGGCCACAAGGATGCCTCAGAGGGACTCTTCATCAGGGACTGGAGCGATAGGACAAGGGGTGATGGGTTCAAACTGAAACAGGGGAAGTTCGGGTTGGAGATAAGGAAGAAGTTCTTCCCTGTGAGAGTGCTGAGGCCCTGGTACTGGTTGCTCAAAGAAGTGGTAAATGCTCCATCCCTGCCTTGTATGAGGCATCCCTGCCCATGGCGGGGAGTTGGAACTGGATAATCTTAAGGTCCTTTCCAACCCCAACCATTCGAAGATGAAGATGGCTCAATGTACATGGCCAAGATCACAAGTAGGCATCTTCACTCAAATTCTGGCTTTACAGTATTGATGTCCTGGTTTGAGTGGATGCCTGGGTCTGTGCCCTAGGGAATGCTCATGCTTAATGTAGATATGTCCTTAGTATTGAAAGCTTGAACTTGAAGTCCTGATATCCTCTCCTAGTGAAGTGGCGGAGCACCATTCGGGCAGTGCAGGCTGCTGGTATACTCCTGCCTTTCTCCACGTTGCAATCCTGAACATATTTGTGCCAAGAGGGAAAAAAAGGAGAAATTAAAAAGCAAATTAAAGTGGAAAAAATTCCCCTCCCACCCCACTAAAAATATTGATTAAACAAAAAGCCTGAGGAAGATGGTGGCAAACAAGGCCAAAGAAGCCCAACATTGATAAACTTAATTAAGTTTCTAACTAAAACAGAGGCAGCCCATGGTGATTACTCTGTGTAACTGAGACTAATACACCAATTAGGCTAATTCATCCCCTGGTGCTCTAAACAGTTATAAACTTAATCCATATTTCTTCTCATATGTCAACAATTGATTTGTTTAGTTTTGGGAGCTCCTGGTTTGGACATGGAGAGCAGCAGATAGCTCACTAGGGATGGGCTATATAGGAACAGATCATGTCCTGCTGGCTGTGTACTGTGCTCGAGGGGTTCTCTTCCTTTCTTAATCCTGCACAGGAGCCCTAATCCACACTGAACACTAATGAGCCTAGTTTGAGATATTATTTATTAGTGAATTCAACAGTTGGGAAACGTTATCTATGTTGGAACAAATGTACAACAAATGGGGAAATTCCTTATGCTTTTGGGATGAGCCCAAGGTCTGTCCTAATACATCCAGGTTTTTGAGGAAGATGGTGAGAAAGATGTTTTTCTGCCCAAAGTAACACTGAGATGCTGCAGTAGCAATGTAAGAGCTGCAGAGTGGATGGACATAGACTATGTTAACCCAGCGTGAAGGACTGGTGTCTGATGTTGAGTGCAGACGGGGGGTGGCTGCAAGTGGAGATCATGAGGGGAGGTCAGTTTGCCCTCAGTGCCATGGGTTAGTGATGGGCTTCACAGCCCTGGGATAACAGTTGGACTTGATGGTTTTAAAGGTCTTTTCCAGCCTGGTTGATTCTGTGATTCTAAAACTGAAATAGTTTATTCCTAAGGCGTGATAGGAAATAAAGGAGGATTGAAATGCTCAGATTCCTGTTTTATTTATTAAATGTCTTTGGATGGCAGTTACTGAACCCTATTGAAGAAATACAGGGGTTCAGAACTGCGAAAGCAGTTTGTGCCTTCATAACCGTGTCACTATACAGGGCTCTGGTCCGGATTAATCCCCTTTTGTGATCTTGAAGAAGTTTTAAGGTATCCTTAAGCTTTTGACATCTTTGGACACACATAAATTCTCCTGCATATGGGAATTAGGTAGCAAGCAGGTTGGAGATCACCTGATGCCTGTTCTGCATATCCTGCAATCAAATCCTGGGCAAAATAGAAGGAAGAACAAAGACTTGACAACTTTGGCTCTGGTGCCTGTCGATAATGAAAACTTAGATCAGCCAGTTAGATACAGTGGCTGTAGCAAATAAATACTGTCTCTGGCAATTAGCAACACTGAATTAGAAAATGAGCTAATATAATCAATTATGTCTTTTAATTTGCCAGACAGTATTTTACAGAGTTTAATTTTCTGCTCCTACACCTTTCAAATTATCTTCAGGTGCTGTTTTGAATGGCATCCTTGATGCTTATTCTAATACTATTAACACTGAACATGCCTCCACCCATATACAGCCTCCTCCAGCTGCTCAGGAGCTAGGTCAGTGATCCATGGGATAGATGAAGGTGGTAGAAGATGTCTTGTCCCATAATGGGATCCATCTTATTTCTGTGCCATCCAAACTTTGGCTTCCAGCGCAATGGGTATGAATCTGTTCTGCTGCTCTCTGAAGCCTGTGTCTGGCATGTTTTATTTTATTGCAGCCTGCTGAAGGATAAAACTATTTCAAGAGGTTTTACATGAGTAGATTAGAATTATTACCAGCAGGAGGATATGCAGTACGCAGATTGTGAATGGCATAAAGAGTGTGTGTATGCATGTATTTCTTCCCCTCCCTCCTTCTCTCTGCATCAGATAAGCTGAGCTGAGCTGCCTTGGGATTGCACAGAATTGTGAATCACCAGTTTAAAGAGAAAGCTTAAATTAAGGAGCTGCTTTTTAGCTAGGACTTGCATATTTGGATCAACTATTAAGCCACTAGTCTAATCTTTAATTCATAGATGTGGCTAGTAATGGATGCTAAACGCTGTCATAGCTTTCTCTCTTCTGTTGTGCTCCCGCAGGTAAATGTAGCATTCCTGGTAATTCAGCAGAAGGGAGGGATGGAGAATGGCTGAGATGTAATGGTGATCCAGCTGGGGAGAGGTGTTTTGCATCCAGACTCTGCGTTTCTGGTTGCAGCTGATGAATCTTAATGGAGTGGAGAAACTCCAACCTTACACTGTCTGTGTGCTCAGGATTGAAGTGATCACTTGGTAGTGGGTATGAATTCTTTGCTAGGAAATATTCAGGGGGCTGAAGGGGGCAGTTCTTTAGCATAGGGTACAGCAAGTCCTTAGCCTCAAGTTTCTCAGTTACTGGAAAGGTGATGGGGAAGCTGCCTCTCTCCCTGGAGGGACAGACCACGGCTCAGTGATCTTATAGCTGTTGTGCGCAGCATCCGATGGCTCTTCTGTGTGTTTCCTTAGCAAGTTGTTAAATATTTGAGGATGGTGTGAAACACAACAATCTTTTACTCATTCTTACACAGTTTGGGCTTGAGGAAATCACGGCACTTTCTTTGGTGGCACTCGTCTCACCAGAAGGTGTTGTTCATGCCTGGCCTAGCAGAAAACAAAATGCATTTAAATCAAAGCAATTGTATTTCTGCAAATACAATGAATGTGCTTTTTGCTTGTTATTTGCAATGAGTGCTGTGATTGCAAAGAAGCCATGGGTAAATAAAGGGCCAGTAGGCACTGCTGGCATTTGAAAGGAAAGTATGCTTTAAAGCAATGTGGTCAAGTTATGGCCATCTATGAGGAGTCATTTCCTTGAGGATATTCTCCATTTCCTCTTGAAATCAGCTGTGCTCAGCAGGAGAATCAAGAAGAATGAGGGAACTTGCTCCATGTTTCCAAATCTCTTGGATTCCTGAGCAGGAGCAGCCATGCTGAGCAGCCTGGAGTTACCAACAACTTCCATATAACACACAAGCCTTTCTTCTAAACCTCTCAAACATAAGTAAGTCAGCAGCTATTCAGGTAGCCCCGTCCCAGCTTACAGCTACTTCACAGGCAGCTGCTGAAGTCAGAAGCCCCATTTGAATGTAATAACAATTTTAGTCAATTTACAGAAATAATACGATTTCCTAAAACATGGGAATTAGCAAGTCAAGCCCGGAGAATGAACATTACCCAGAGGCTCAGACACGTTGAAAGGATTCAGTAAAACTCCACCTAAAGTTAGTAAGAAACAGACCATAGCATCTATTTGTATGATGACATCCCGAAGGTCACACCAGCAACGGGGAGGGGAAGAAATTAAAAGGTAGTTTCTCTGCAGACACCATTTTACAGCACTTTCTGCTTGTAGCTTGTTAATTTTCACAGCGGAGTTGCCTCGCAATGGGAATTAAAGAAACAGATGAAAAAAGCCTTGTGCCTCTAACTGTACCAAAGGCCCTGCGCACACTCCTGGGCCTTTGATGAGAAACATTAAACATGTTTAATTTAGCACATCAATTTGGCAGTCTCATTTTTTTGCCCTGCTTTGTGGCAGCAGCCGCTCCTCGCGCTGCCGCCGCCGCCGCCACCACCCAAGAATTATGAGAAACGTGAACCGCGAAAAGTAAATGAGAAAAATCTCATTTCACTTCCTCGAAAAAAGAGGGGAAATGAGATTTTGATTAAAATCACTCACACGTACAATTTTAGGTAAACTAATTTAGCAAGACTGACTACATAATCTTTTCTTGCTTGCCTCCGTCTCCTCTTAATAGCTGCTGCAGTGGCCTTGTAGCATCTTCGCTAGCAGCCAGGAGGAGAGGAAGAGCTCTTAAGTGCGGTCTTCTCCTCGCCCGGTTGTTGTAAGGCCAAGGAATAGAGCTACTTGTTTAATTGGTCAATGAAAAGCCAATAGTTAAAAAAAGCAGTTGGAATTTGTCACTGGAATGTGCCAAACTGGATATTCTGTTTTTCTTATCAATTCATGGAATCATGGAATGGTTTGGGTTGGAAAGGACCATAAGATCATCGAGTTCCAACCCCCTGCCGTAAGCTCTATCCAACCTGGCCTTGAACACTGCCAGGGATGGAGCATTTATCACTTCATTGGGCACCCTGTGCCAGTGCTTCACCATCCTCACAGTAAAGAACTTCTTCCTCATATCCATCTCTCTTAATTAGTTATAAGAACAGCCACGGTTCATTTGAGCTGCTCCAGGTTCTGATAGCACTGGGAGGAGTTTGACATTCTGATGTTGGGGACAAGTGAGTGATAACCAGAAAGCACTCGCTCGGGCTTTTTCCAGTTCCTGTTGATTCCTGAATTCTCAATGAACACGGTATGGCTTTCCTGAAATACATTTGTCATTTTGAACTGTTGACTGTATAATGACAGCAGCTCATTTCTGACCAGCCATTTGTTTGAAAGGTGCTTATGGAGAGGAGCTACATTTGGTTTTTTAAATGCGTGCTGTGTTTTTAGTTTTAATATGGGATATCAATTATACAGCCTCATTCTTTTTTCTCCTCCTGGGCTAGGGGAGTCATTAAAAGGCAGGTTTGTAGTGTAACTGTTCACAATGTTTGGAAAAAGATTTCATATCGGCTTTGTTTCTGTTCTATTTGTACTCTGCCCACACTTTTTGGTGGTTAATCTTCATAAGTACCTTCTGAAATAGATAATTGAGCTATAAAAGGATGTGAGAGTAAGGTAAGATATTAAGGCTCTGAATCTGCACCATACATCTCTGCAACAGGGAGCACTGGAATTCCAAACTCCGTGCTTTTGTGAGCTCTTCCTTCACAATTTGTTTAAGGACCTGGCTGTTATCGTGGCTTCACATGCAAGAAAGAAGGTGAGACAGGAAGAATCCTTCACTGGCCTTAGGTGTACAGGGGTTATGGTCCATCTTTTAGTATCTCCACTTCCTTTTGAGAAGTGGTACCTAATTGCAGACAACCTGATGTGAAGGTGTGACTGAGCACTTCAGCATCTCAGGTCAGGAGAAGCAATAAATGTTCCACTGAAAAGAACTGATTCCCTTTTACACTTGACAGCAGTTTGCATTTGACAACAGTTCTGCGCACTGTCAGTGGTTTCCTAAGGTATTATCCTTGTTGCCTGAACAGGCCTTAATGGGAACAAAGTGATGTGTTGCACAGGGATGAGTTACACCCATGTAGTCCTGTAGAGTATTCTGTTTTCAGTGTTCTATTTCCCTTCATTAGTAACTCAGCTGCAGTAATAAAATATGTACTTTTTCCCCGGCTGTTTGGATCAACTGAAGCCAGCTGGCTTTTATCTCTTTTGCTTTGATTTAATATGAATATACTTACAGGGAAATACCATGATCAAAGACGAAATGCATAAAGTACTAAATGAATTTATTTGGCCCTAATATGTATGAGCGGTTTGTATGTTTTTAACTCCAGACCAGAACATTTGGGAGGATATACAAATGACAATTCTCACTGTATTTTAGGAGCTTATGAGGAGAGAGACATGTCCCTCAGGAGAATCAGAGGTGAAATACTATCTGCCTCAATGTGTGGGGAGCTCAACACCAGTGCAAAGGGAGTGAAGTGGGAAAGCTCACAGCACTAAGATTACATGCCCTCTGCGTTGGCATGCACAATTACACCACATAGAGCAGTGTCAGGACCAGGCAACAGCGTGAGGCATCACAGGAGGGAGAAGTGATTGATATGCTAAACAACGTACCATAAAGATGATGCAGGATAAGCTTTTGCACAGAAACAAACCTGAAAGATGACAAGACCAATTGACTGTGTCCCAAGCCACTTTTTCCCATCACCCAAAGCTTCTGATCTGTACAGATGTATGAGAAATGGCAGTTTGTCTTTTTAATCACTTGTCTTCAGTTCTGCTTTGTTCACTTGCATCTGAGGGAGCAGCTCAATCTCCCTGTGGGTAAATCCTCAGCTGGTTCAACTCAGTGCCTGGATCTTCAATAACAGGATCCATGGTGAACCTGCCCCATAAGTGTGCTGCCGAAGCCTTTGTATTGCTCTAGCTTTTGAACTGCAGCTTGCTGGCATTGTTTTTCCCCTCCTTCACTATATGCTCTCTTTTTATGAGCTTGCTCTAGCCTTTTAAGTATGATTAAACTATCTGGTAGTTTTATTGCAAGATCCATAAAATAAGTAATTTACAAAGCACCTTCAAATCAGTTTTATTTCAATAATAACTATTTCTAGTGTAATGGTTCTGGTATAACTGTGAGTCAAGTGAGAAAACTGACCTCTCTGTATCAACAATACCTTTGCTACTTGAGTCAGTTCTTGCTATGAGTGGACATGACAATGGTTTAAGCCTTCATAGTTAAATCATAGAATCATATAGAATTGTTTGGGTTGGAAAGAACCTTAAGATCATCCAGTTCCAACCCCCAGGATTATTCCCACATAATCTTTGCAAGGTGTCTACATAATCCCAGTTGAGGCCATCTGTGAGATCTGATCTCATGCTAGTTCCATGTGAAAGATGTGAACACCTTCAGAACCATGTGCGGCAAAAAACAAGTGCTTTAAGCTGGTGTTCTAGTCAACCATGTACATCCAGAGTCTGATGCCAAATTTACTGGCAAGTACCTGCTAATATATATTGCTCAATTAGATCCAAAAGAAGGAAGAGGGCTTTGTATCTCAACTACTGTCTAGGTCCACAAAACAGGAAAGTTGAAATTTGAGCTAGCATGTAAGGCTTTGCACAGGTCTTCTGTACTGGGGAAAAACATCACCTTTCTGTATTGCACTCTCCTGTTTAAGTGATGATATGTTCCCAATCTACAGCCTCTAACGGGGGATGAGATTCACTTGGTTACTGAAGGGCCTGTTTGATAATTGCAGAGTGGGCTCTGCTGGCTAATATAAAGAGAGTGAAGGGGGCAGGAGGGTTTTGGCTCTAATGAAAGCAAACTGGAGGAGTGCTGAGCTGAACACAGGCTTTCCTGTGTGCCTGCCCTTGTGACACCGAAGGGCACTTCATTACAGAAGGAGGTCCCTGTTGCAGCCATAAGGGAATAATCCATGTCAAGAAGTTTACAGGAGGAAATAGAAGTTGGAAGGTGCCTGTGAATAAGCCATGGAAAAAGGTAATATCTAGACTGGATAATGGGTAAAGGATTGCTCTGTGTGGCCTTAAAGCTGGGATGGCTCCTGGCTGATGTCAGAAAGAGAAAGCTGTGATTTAGTGTTAAGGTCAAAGTTTGGACATCTGGTACCTTTAGTTCAGTATATTGCTGCTGCTTTCCACTGCGTTCCCAGGGAGATATCACCTGTCTGAGCAAATAGTATTCACTGGAGAAGGTCAGGAAGATTATAGTTGTTATGTGGGAAATAAAGGGAATAAGTAGTTTTCTATTTTTCCTAAGGGAATTTTCTCTGGAAGAATGTTATCTTTTCTCTTTCCCTTTTAAAAACCTTTTACTTGGTTTTAATCCTTTATTTTTATATATCGAAAAAGGAAACGGACACTGGGCTGGGAAAACCAGCAGCTTTGTTCTATAGAAACTTTCCTACAGGAGAAATAGATGGCAACAAGTTAAAATGGGGGGGCAGGCCATGGCAATCCTTTTGGCAGCATTTCAGCCTAAGGGAGGTGCTTTTTCCTCCTCATTGCCAGATTGTTAATGATGTGCTAAGGTGACCTGGAGAAAGTGTGGGCAGAATGCACCCATCTGGCTTCACCTGGCTTGATAAAGTGGTAATGAACTGAGATCCAAGTTACCTACAGAGAGCATGAATGCAGCCTCTGTGCACCCACGAGGCTGTGCTGCTCTGTGCTTGCTTCAAAAACACCCCTTGGGGTAATGCAAAGGAGTTATTGTGATAGACTCATTTCTATAACCAAAGAGCTGGTTCCTTCCCTGATGCAATGACAAGCTACAAGTGTGAAGTGCATGAAAAGGAGGAAAAGGCAGGGTTATTTCTGTTTTACATGCAGGGAAACATCAGGGAGGTGATGTGATATTCCACTAACTTCATAGGAACTGATAAACACCAGACTTCACTGGAGATGGCTCCATTTTACAGCTATATTATAGGAGCGAGTGCAGATTGTGCCCATCACTGCAAGGTGATGCTGAGATTTCAAGTTTGTGTTCACTGTGGATGAAGGGAAGTGGATAAAGGCAGAACTCCAGAGCCGGTTCTCTCCTTGGAACAGTTGTGTTGTGCTCTCTTCAGTCTGTGAATGCCAGCTGGATGGATGTAAACACAGGAGAGGGTTGTTTTACATATGGAAAATTGCATCAGGAGAGGAAAGGGGATGTCCAAACCTCCCTACAGGGAGTGGTATAAATTATCTGCTGAAGAGCCAGGCTGTGGACATCACCATTACCCGAATTATAGGTTTTTAGTCTGAATGGCTTCAAAGCAAGCTCTGGTTTTGTGTATTACTCCTTCATCCTTTTATATTGAGAAGATGAAAGGAATGATTTCAAACAGTGGTGGGGAACTTAGGCAGGAACAGAGCATTCTGCTACTTACTGTGTAGACAGAGAATCTCTCTTAATTAAGGTAGAAACTATGAGCACAACAACCTGGAAATGCTCCTTTTTAATGGGTTGTGGGATCTGTCTGAGAACACAATTTACCTGTGTGGGTTCTGACCAGCTCAAGCCAAAAGCAGGACACACCAGAAGGCCTTTGGGTCCTAAACTTGTCAGCTCAGCTTTTGATCTGCTGGACAAGTCTCAAGTCAAAGCTGAAAACAAGGGGTGAAGCTGGTTTATAACTTCATTAATAATCATAAATGACTATTCTTGATTCCTTCAGAAGACAACACCCAGTAACAATAGCAACAAATCTCCATTTGGGGGGCTTTCTGTGAGGCATAACAACTGTGTATGGTGCCGAGGAGGAATGAGAGCTAATAAAATGCAGAATATACATCACCCATTTACATTTATTGCACATTAAACCTCGGCACACACAAAAGATAATGACAGATGCAAATTGAGAGCGCTCCAACAGTGTATCTGTCAATGGGGAGCAGGCACAGAGCCAGAGACCCATATTTCCAGCAACCACAGGTTTTAAGGGAGAGTCAGGGAGAGGAAACAAGCTGCGGAGCAGGGTCTGTTAGACTACAGATTCACCTCACCAGGACAATGTGCTAGCACCTTTCCTCCTGGTTTGCATCCAGATTCACTGCAATCAGTTATTTGCAGAGGTGGGACTGAAGCTGAAGCCAAAATCCCACCTTCAGAAGCTTTGATTTCTAATCCAAGCAGCCTGTCCTGAGCTGACTGCTCACCTGTATCAGGGGAGCAGCCAGGAACCCCAGCTGAGGTCAAAGTCCTGCTCTACAAATGCATAAAGACAGTCTGTGTATGGAAGAATGTTATCAATAGCCAATTCAGATGAAGGAGGTAGGATCCCTGTTCCTCAGACGGGGTGACACTGAGCT